>JAVSBS010028083.1:0-22130 GCA_033124195.1 Coracias cyanogaster | reverse complement strand
TGAACAGCCCCCAACTCTCTCAGCCTGTCCTCATATGAGAGATGCTCCATTCCCCTGATCATTTTGGTGGCTCTCCTCTGCACACGCTCCAATACGTCCACATCTTTCTTGTGCTGGGGGCTCCAGAACTGGATGCAATACTCCAGGTGAGGTAGAGGCAGAGTAGAGGGGCAGAATCACCTCTCTTGATCTGCTGGCCACAGTTGTCTTGATGCAGCCCAAGATGTGATTGGCCTTCTGGGCTGCCATTGCACACTGGTGGCTCATATGCAGTTTTTCATCCACCAGCACTCTCAAGTCCCTTTCCACAGGGCTGCTCTCCAGTATGTCCTCTCCCAGCCTATATCGATAATGCTGGTTGCCCCAGCCCAGGTGCAGAACCCTGCGCTTGGCCTTGTTGAACCTCATGAGGTTCACCTGGGTCCACCTTTCCAGCCTGTCCAGGTCTCTCTGGATGGTATCCTCTGGCATATCAACTTTTTTTGTTGTTTTCCTCTACTGATGACAACGGTACTCAGATTCCTGGCTCAGACTGGATCCCTAGCCTTTAGACAAGCAGTGTTAGAGGATATGAGCTTACCCATCTGGTCACAGTTCCCACCTCCTCCTCCCATCTCACTTAAGGTGCAGCAGTAACCAAATTCCCTTCTGACATTGTCAGGCTACATCATCCCCCTGTGAACCATGCAAGGATTTACCCATGTGTTAAATGGACATTAAACTTTAGGTGGTAAAGACTCACTGGCACTCACAGAGGATTCATCATCAGGAAATTGCTCCATACTCAAAAATGGGCACAACCTGCACATCCTGCACAAATGTATTTCAATTGCAGAGATCTAAAGTGTTGGCTTAGAAAGAAAAGCCAGTAATAATGCAACACAGCAGGTCACTGGGCACTGAAGAGACAAATAATCCTGGAAGTCATTCAGTTTAAGTGATAAGGGATCAACTGCTTTTTCTGTACTGACACCAGTTGAAAAATTAGAAAGTTATCTGTGGTCATGAAGCCTCTTTTTCCTTTTCAGTGCTTTTTTTGTTTTTGTAAGAACTAACTACCTCCCCATTTTGGCAGTTTTTCACCATTTGCAATAGCAAATATTTATGTCACTCAAAAAAAAAAATCATATTGATATCATTATTTTACTGGCACAACATTAAAGTTTTTTAAAAATACTCATACATTTAGATGTGAGGCAAGGACTCCACAAATATACAGATCTTCAGGAGGCATATGATGACTGAGAAGCTAAGTTCCTTCTCAGTCCATGATAAGCTTTTGTATGTTGCATGGTTTTGTGATAGCTTTTACTTTGCATACTTGATCGATTTATCATCAAGTCTGTCACAGCTTGTAAACTAGTGTTTGCAAGCACAGAAGGAGCACATTTAGTTCCACATCAAGCAGGTTTAAAAGGCTTCAACAACTTGTGCTCCTCTGGGTTAAAGATGAAACTTTGTGCTTACCAGTTCAGAAGATGTTCTGTTTTCCAGGGTGGTACACAGCATTACAGCCAGATTTGAAGGTCCATTTCAGTTTCAGAAACAGCAAGTAGAGGAATACTAGAGATTTGCAAAATGGTTCAGTTCCTCAGTATTTTTCTAAATCCCAAGAAGCCTCTGTCCCTCATTCAAGGCAACAAAAGAGCTTTAAAAATGTCAACCTCCTAATCCAAGTGCAGAGATCTTTGACTTTGAAGCTGTAATATCTTCATGCATAGGGAATTCATTTATATATTTTATTAAGGTTTTTCTGTAATAATAATATAGTTAATTAATAAAGTTAGGCTGGAAATTAGCAGCAGATTCTAGTCAACAGAGTGGTTGACCTTAGGAAGAGTGCTGGGTAGCATCAAATGAAAAGAGTGAGTTTAATCAGATTACACAATAGACTTCCTTGGCAGAGCCAGTTCTCATCAATGTGAAGACCTCTCCAGCCCACAGTCACTAGCTGTATTTTTCCCTCTCTACACAGTACAGCTTATGATATGAAAATAATCCAACAACTGCATCTGGAGAAATGCAAAACACAGCATATATAATTAAAATCATCTTCCCTCAAACCTCTCCAAATCATTGCTAAACAGCCTTTCGATCTGAGCTGGACCAGGTACAGCATGGAAAGTGCTATAGGGTGGTTAAGAGACATTTATGGCTGATGTCCTAGTGTTGTACCACTTCTGATTTTAAAACTCTCCAGACCTCACCCTCTTTTACCTCTGCAGGGAGGCAGTGAGCCCTGTCCGGGGAAGCAGCTCTCATAGCTGAGAGTTGCGCAGCAGAGGCCAGGGCTGTTCTTGTCACCCCATGAAGCCTTGCTAGCTGTGTCCCTCTCATCTCCCCTCAGAGAGAAGAGTCTGAATTATTTGTTCCTGGTTAACAAGCCAAAAGCAAAGCCTGAATATTTTTTTTTTTCAATGTCACTTTCACTGGTGTTTGTATCATGCAAGCCCTTTTCCAGAATGACCTGTAGTTAAGCATTTCTCATTAGAAAGACTGCCAAATCGCTCCATGTCAGACTGTGGTCCAAGAAATCATGGCTTCAAAGACAGAAGTGAGAATAAGCTTACAACAAAGAGAATTAAAAATCAACAGCTCCTGTGCTCCCTGTGTCCCTAACTCAGCTGACAGCCGGTTGCATCAGTGCAGAGGCAGGATGTCATTCTTTCAGTTAATCCCCACATCTACACATTTTTAAATTGTTAGTGTGTCCTAACCTCCTACAATAATAATGTTCCACACAAAACATAAATTATGTTTCTGAGGTGTTGTTTCTCCAGGAAATTTAGCAAAAAAGTATCACGTGGGTTTTTAACTCTCTAAACCACAAATTAACTTTTCTGTGAAACTACACACATTTAAAATATACATTGTATTTTTTATTACCTCACTATAAGCTGCAAATCTTCATGGTTAATAACTTTAGAAAGTAAACTACAACTAATTGCTGAAAGCATTGATAATTGATCCCAGAGAATATGTATTGAGAACATTCACATAATTTAGGGGTTTGAACATTTAAATTGTGTTTTGGTATCTGAGTCAAATTTCATACTCTTCCTTGGCATCCCTCTGTTCACAATCTCACCTTCCCTTGAACTTCACAGCCTCTCACTTCTCATGTGCAATGTGCATTTTTTTGACCTTGGTGTTTAACAGAAATTTGTAGTGATACAAATACACACATTCACTATTGTAACACTGTGTCTCAAAAACATTTCAGAAAAGGACTCCAATGTACACACTTCTTTCCCTGAGGAGGGGAGGTGAAAGCAAGGACAATGTAGAAGTTAGCCAGGTTCCTTGAAATTATCAGAAAATATTGCATGTGATGAACACAGTAGAAGAACTTATATAAAGAGGAAAGGAAATTGGTGAGAAAATTAGTCTGGGGTTTCTTTAAAGGGAGACTCACTGAGATAATATCCTGGTAAATATAAACCATAAAGGAGATCTTTTGCAACATGAACTTTTCTATTTTCCTTTCGTATTGCTTCTGATGGTGACTACTAGATGAACATACAAAAGGAAAGAATTAAATCAGGGACTCAACGAATCCCTGGCAGGATTATCTTCCAAAACCTAGCTGAGGCTTGTGGTGATCACCCTGTAGGATTTTACATGCTGACGATTTACAGCCTTCGACACAGAGGTCAGCTACTGATGTCCATAGTTTCATTGTCCATCTCTCTACCTTGAAAGCTGAGACACAACATGATGCCTTTTCTTTAGCAGCTTTATCGCAGAGCAGAAGCCAAAGGTTTGCTTATTCACCACTGGTTTCTCTGGTACATGGGTAAGAATCATGGATGATGCATTTCAAGCAGTGTATATAAAGTGAGCCACTTTTGTTACACAGTGGGTATCAGGTGAAGGAGGTAGAGATCATTTGATCAAAGCAAGCACTGGGTGTCTGACTTCTTTGCCTGATGTAGATTCTGTATCCTGTTTGCCACAGTGAAGACATATATTCTGCAAGAGGGATGTGGCTATTTAGTTTTCTGAGTCTTATGGAAAATTTCTCTAATAATTAGCCAATTGCTACCTTTAGCAAGGGCTTTCAAAGAAACATAACTAATAAAATCAGTCTTTCAAAGCATGCAGTTGAAGGCTGCATGCCTTCAGATAGAGAGAAGATAGATAAAACCTACTCAATAGGGCTAGACTAACAGGTAAAGTGCAGTATTGTTTATAATAAAACATATATGCATATAGTGTAACTACTAATGTTTTGAAAAGGGTAGCAAAGTTGGTAACAATACACACATTTTATCTTGTAAGCATGCAAAGAAGGACACTCAGGAGAGCAGGATAAAGCATAAGAAGGTTCTGAATCCAAAGGAGAATAGCCAACAGAATGAAATGGCAACCATCTATTAGAAATTGCATATGCTGTAGGTTTTACTCATGTTTGCATAGTCAACACTATTTATAAAGAGCATGGTACACTTAATACAGTACTCACAGGAACAGACTTTTTTTTTCTTAAATGTAGTTTATACAGTATTTGCCCTGCTGTTTCCATCATACAGAAGATTCTAGTAGTTGTTTACAATCACAAAGAAAGGCTCATGTGCCTGTACTTTCATATAATTACGCTAGCTTCTCAATCACTTCTAATGTTTCCACAGTTTTCATCACTGCTAGCAAATCAACGCCTATTCCAGAGATTTTATTATTCCCATTTGAATCCAGTAGCAACACAGTAAGTGTCTAAAGTAGAAATGATGCCTTCATTAATTATTTACAATGAAGATAATTCAATACATCATAGCACAGGAGATGTGTCTAAAACAGAAAGAGGAAAGGAAGCAAACTTGAGAAGGCTGCACAGTGAGGGTCTGGTCTGAGTTTGGGGAGCAGCAGTGGAAATGAGAGAGGACATGGGAGGAGAAGACCTTGACACAAAACCTGCTAGATACTGTGGGCAGACCTACGGGGACTGATGGGAAACCAATGTCTTTGCTGGGTTTATTAGGCTGGATTTCTCTTTTTTTTCTGTATGGGGCTGTTCCAGAAGTCTCTTTAGTCCCTTGCCAAACCTCTAAAAGCCTGAATTTAGTCCTCAGAGTGTGCCAGACTGGCTACTTATTTTCTGGTAGAAAGTAACATACAAGTCAAGTTACTGCTGATAACAGGATTGACAGATTCTTTCCCCTACTTCATAAGTTCATAAGACTATTCTCTCTGTTAAGAGGACACACTTTAGCCTTGACTAGTTGAAGCAATATTTAAATGCAGCCAAGCACATCAGCAAAGAAGCAATACAACCACAAAAGCATCAAAGACTTAATTCCCATTCACAACACAAACCCTTCCAGTCTGTTCTCCCTCACAGATTCCTGTCCTGGGTTCATCCAGGGTAGGGTTAATCTTCACCAGGAGCTGGGGAGGAGCCAGACCCAAGATAGACCACCAAACCAGCCAGTGTTTTATCCAGTGCCATACTGATGTCATGCCCGGGGGGTGGGCCAGGCAAAGTGGGGGCTTTGGCACAGCATCATGTGGTCAGGTTTGTTCTGTATCACTCATTTTGTGTATTGTTGCATTACTATTAGTGTTGTTATCATTGTTTTTTCTTCTTTTTTCATTGTTCTGTTAAATTCTCCTTATCTCAGCCCACAAGGTTTTGCCTTTTTCTCCCTATTTTCTTTCCAGTTCAGGGGTCATGGTTGTGGGGGGTGTGTGAGTGAGCACCCACGTGGTGCTCAGCTCCCAGCTGGATCTAAACCACAACAATCCCTCACCCTGACCCCTGGCACATCTGCACAGGCAGGAAGCACAGAGTGATTTTGCACAGTGCTGGTAGCTAAGTGTGGCTGAGCAATGCTCTCCAGTTTGGGACCTAAAAACCAAGCTGTGTCCCTTTCTCTGTAGACTAGGGTCACACTGAAGTAAGGTGGTGTCAGAAGTAGGATTTCAGACAGGTTGTTCTCCAGCTACAGTGTGACTTTTGTGAGCTGTGTGAAAGATACAATTCCCTACTTGCTTTTTTGTAGTGGTGGACATGAATTGCAAAAGTATTGAGTCCTTCAGCATGTTTGTCTTCAGCAAGATCCCTGTACCCCTACCCTTGTGACTTCCCTGCCATACTACATGGTAACATGGGCAAAGCTGCTCTGACAAAGAGGGCTACAAACAAAGATCTATTGTGTGCAACCCAGAGGTGAAGTGTCTCCACGAGGAACAACTTCATCTGTGTCCCTGAACAGACTGACTTTTCCTGCTTTCTGAATTATTAATGATATTTAGGACATCTTAATATGTTATTTTTGTCTTGAAACTCACAGGTAGATTTTTCTCTTGAATAAAGATTTGACTGCTGCCCTAAGCAGGGAGGACCCTGAGTCAGCAATGGAAGACAAAGTCATGGTTGAGCAGCTTTGTGATTGAACTTCACAAAGTTCAAAAAAACAGTCTTTGAAATATGGCAGTAGATTCATCTTGCAAGGCACAGAAACCAGGAGTGGATGCTTAAGAGATGAGAATTTTGAGGCCTGTGTTTTTGCTATGCCATCTTTGTAAGCTATGGGAGCGGCTCAGCCTGATACACATTTATGAACTCCTTTTTGAACTCCTCCCAAAGCTCTGTGCTATCCAGGAAAGACATATATTGATCAGGAGACAAATCACACTTAGCATATGAAAGATGGATTTGAAAATGCTATGGTTGCTGAGGCCATTTTTGTGAGTACTCTAGTAATATGGATGATGTGTGTGACTGCGGGTGCAATGCTAAATGTGCAGCAGGGTAGAACTATGTCACGTAGCATGGCAGATTTTTGTTCTAACCCACTTAAATACAATTGATCCAAGACTAGGTTTTAGGATGATAACAAGGATTACCTCAAGGAGTATGTTTACACCTATACTAAGTACTGAAATGCCTAATCTAGTCATCGAAACTTTTTAGATATGCTAATGGTTTAACTTAAGTTGAAGGAAAGTTAATAACAGACCTTTTTCAGAGGGAAAGCTAATAACAGACCTTTTTCAACTCAATTGCTGTCTGAAAAATCAGTACCCACTAAAATGCAAGTGACTCCCTTTCATCTCTGAGTCACGATATAATAATTTAATATGATTTGATATGGAATATGAATCACTGCTTTTGAAATCATTATAACTGATGTTGGATTGTAAATGTGAGCAGGCAAAATGTAGGGTTAGCTCCTGGAACAGCAAAGAAGCTCAAGTTTTGAAGGGGAATATAGACACCACCGTGAATTATGAAAATTGCCTTCTGCTAGTTGCAACCAAATGTCCTTGTCCAGTGGCGAAAACGTTGGTTTGTACAAAAAAAGTAGATGTCATACTAAATGAGAGCTATTGTCATGTCTGCCAACATCCAGGGCCAGTCTTATCATGCTTTGGGGATCACCTAGCCAGGGGTCAGGACTGTGATCACAAGTAAGAGGGAGTAGAAGACACTTAGAACAATCATTGTAGATGGATGGTTTGCAGCTGTTGCTGGCAAAAGTAGAGAAATAGATTTCTTATAACAAAAGAATCTCTTGGGAGAATATAAAATGATGCTATTGGAGATGTAACATTCCCACATCATTCAGTATAATTAATGAGGGATGGAAATTGATATTGATGTTATCTAGCACCCATGTGCAGGTGCAGAATTGGGCTGGCCAAGATGGAGATGTCTGAATTGTTTTTGAGCAAAAGATGGCACCAAAAAATGCACAGAAATTAGACTGTTATAATGACACAGACATATGCAAATATGGGGATTTGGACCAGAGAATATCCACTCATCTGTGCTCTACAGAGAGATGCATAATATCAAAGGTCTGGCCAGGAATGCCAATGAAACATGCTTAAAGCCTCAGGGAAAAAAGCATTGAGGACAAGACAAACTTCAAAGTGCAAGTAAAATAAATCTAATTTCCACTAAAACTGGCAAGTTTCATTAATCAATTAATTACTTAATGTATGGAAGCAGAGAGCCAGAGATATTTTACTCTGATTCGGCTTCAAGGCAGACTCTGCATGCCTTTCAGCCAGGACTTTCCCAGATTACACTAATTCCTACAGTCCTACAGTCCTACACTAATTCACACAGTTCCCCAAACTGAGATCTAGCCCTGCAAAAAAAGTCCATCTCTCATTGTTACCTATCTCATTATTTGGGGTGAAGTGTGAGCTCACTCTTGGGACTTCCATGGGTTTTGGCAGATGATTCAGGGAGAATACAAGTTGATATCTGCTACAGCACTGCTTGTCCTCTTGGCCAAAGGCTTCCTTCACGTTGTGAAAGGATGCTTACAACATGTCTCTCCCCTTGCAGCAGGCTGTGCCAGGACTAACACTTAGCAGGCTATAAGCAAGCCAAGAAAATGTGTCTTCCTGGCAGACATACATGTGGGTATGATTTTATGTATTGGGCCTTTTTCTTACGTGATATAATCAGAAATAAACACAATATAATTAGAAATCAGTATGCAAATGAAAGAGATGGGCAAGGCTTATCGTTAGCCTGGATTCAACTAGACATGATGGCCAAAGGAAAGCACTGGAAGATATGATGAATGTGCAAGTTGAGTGTTAAACATGTTTTGCTGAAAGTGGGCGGCAGCACGTAGCCTTTCTCTGTTCCTGCCACAGAAAAGCTGTAGCTCCTTGTTGGGATTTCAGCTCTACTAATTGGTGCTGACTGCTGGACTATAGTCTGGGAGCATCTCTCAGTCATACTGTCTTTTTGCTCAGCTGCCATTTCTTCCATCTCTTCCATATAATGCACTTATAAGCCAAATTCCAGCTTTAAACCCTGGGGACTGAGGGTTTTTATTTGGTTTTGCATTAGAAGTTATTAAAAATCAGCAGAATTCATGGATAGAAAAAAGCTATTTAGTCATCTCAGAAAGCAGAAAAGTTTTTAGCTGATAGTTTAAAAAAAAAATCCAACAATGAAAAATGACAGGTTTCATCCCACTGTCTCATCACTTCAGAAATATATAAAACAAATAAAAATACTGGTTTAGAATTAATAGACCTAATGCAGTCTTAGTCAGTATTGTTTCTACTATAATGTTCTGATACCACTGAGTCCTAAGAAAAGAGACATACAGTGAAATAAATTGTCATAATGTAATACGTCAATAAAATCTTCACAGAAAAATTAATCATTTCACATCTTTAAAGCAAGCGAAATTCACCTCTCAAACTATTCAAATATTCTGTTTCCCAACATATTCCCCCACATTGCCTGTGCAAGAGCAAACAATGCTTTGTTTAGATCTTGTTTGAATTTTTTTTCTTTCTTCTTTTAAAAATTTTTTTCATGTTCAGAAATATGCTGTAGATGCCAAGCAATGGCTTGCATCATGAAGATTGTGTCTAGATGACTGGAAGCAGTTGAATTACTATGCTTTAAGAAGCTACCATCTACTAGCTGAGACTCCCTCAGGGCTTAATACACAAGCACATGCACTCATACGACAGAAGTTATTCTGGAGGTTGCTCTCTTCAGTAATAAAGTGGGCAACAATTCTAATCATTCTCATCTTTTTCTTTGCACATTCTCTACAAAAACAATATGAATTGCATTCAGAAGATGTAGGGAACTTTTTTCTGTTAAATGTGATAACAGTAAAAGAGAATACTGGTATATAGGTAGCAAAAACGTAATAGCTAGAAAAACCAGTATATGCTATATTGAGTTAGGGGATTTCTAATTTATGTCATTCATTTTATTCTACCTTATGAAGTCCCTGTCCTGAAAATGCATATCACTATACTTATTTTCAGCTGGAAAAGAGAACTTCTGTACATACAGTAACTGATAGAATTGCTCCATTGTTTATTAAAATGAGTCTGAAAGCTTTGAAAATGTGATCATAAGTCAGTAAATGTCTGTGGAATACTATTCTTGGCACATACACCTCAAGTAAAGAAGTGACAGAAACTTTGTTCCTTGTCTCCATGCTTAATAATCCTCCCATCATTTGATGATGCCAAGAAATCATAGCTCCCACTGAAGTGCTTAGTGCCTTCAATACAGCAGGGATTTTCTTATTCCTTTCCCACATTGTCTAATGGACATTTCTGAGAACTGAGCATATGCTTATAAAATAAACTGAAACAAATAATCAGTATAGCCCCCCTCTATCATTTTTGGTGAAACCAAGCAATTAAAATAAGAAACAGCAAGAACAGCAAAAACTTACCAGCAGTGTGGAATGGAATATGTGATGATATCTTTTTCCAACTTCATAGCACAGGATTTGAACCTGTTTAGACTACTTGATAACCTATAAGGGTGAAAACCTGGTCAGCAGAGTCAAAGGATATGTGTCCAAGCCTTACCAGACATGTCTCTGCACCAGCATATATACTCTGGGGAGTAATTTGTATTTGAATCAGCTTGCTCCATGTTTCTTGCCCAGAAAAGTGATTTGGGTATCCAATATTTCACTTAGATTTGATGGCTGGAAATAGCTATTATCATGCTCTGAATTAGTAACATTCATTACAATTAGTTTCTACTTTGGTTAAAGATTGCTTTGCATTTGGAAAAATGGTAAGGTTCGTATCTTGTTCTTCAGAAATGTATTTTCTTGTCTGTAACACCACATGTTCTGAATTTGCAATTTTCAGTATAATACTTGCCTATCCTTTGAGACATTATAATGATTATTTAATAACACAAACAGAAAAGTACAAGCACAAAATTGCTGTGTTGAAGTGCAAGATGACTCTCGGAAACATGAATCAATTGAGCAGATGAGCATTATGTTAAACAAATCCACAAAGTACGATTGCTACCAAAGAATATTACAAATATTCCCTGAAAATGAGTCAGCAAAATAACCAGATAGACGGAGTGGAAAAAGCACACTGTCTTATTCCAAAGCAATGAATTTGTTGCAAATCTCTGATTTAATTTAAGTATACATGGACAATAAGACCTATATCAGAGAAAAGATGCAAATTGTGTTTGAACGAGCATTGAATCACTTATGTCCAAATTTGTTACAGCCAAAACCAGAGAAACATGGGAAATGTAAAAAAGGGACACTCTGAGTCATGTAGTCTCTTGACATATAAATTGATTTGATGAAACTTGGGCTGTTTGTGTTCATCCAAGTCCACTACAATATTCTTTCCCATCTGCATTCATTCCAATTCTCTCTGAGCAGTGACATTTCTCTGTTTTCTGCCCGGATTGTTGCCTCACATCACCCCTTCCATGTGACTCAAGAATCCTGCTGAAGTATTTGGAAAGACTCTGCATTTTCCTTTTTCAGATCCCTCCTCAAGCCTCACTTCTGCCAAATAATAGTGGTTAGGGATGAGAGAATACTGTCAATAACTGGATTGTCAATAATTACAACCTCTTAACATTTTAGTATCATGTCCATTGACAGGTTCAACATGTTCAGCATAATGTTCCATTTCACTGAAACACTTTGCTCATAACATACACTGCAAAGACCACAGAGCTTGTACCATCTATACAAGTTTTCACAGGAGGCATCATTTTCCTCTCTAGCAGATAACTGACCCTACAATGAATCACATACAAACCCACTAAAAGAAAAATGAATATGATGGTCACAGACAGTAGATGACAAAAATGGTGCTCAATTTTTGTAAATAATATATTGCAGAGATTAATCAATTAAGGTTCAAGAGGAAAGTTTTAGCACCATCGTACATTATTTCCTCTCTGATTTGGAAACAGCCGTCTGGATCTGAAAGGGAGCAAAGGGATGTTTGGTTATCCAGGAGTTGACATTTTATTGTGTCTATAAGGAGTTTATTCTCTCTGATTCTCTGCTCTCATGATCACAGTTAGCATTTCTCCACATCCAGAAGAATCCTCCTGGGGATTAGCTAATGAAAAGTGCTGTAATTCAAGAAATGCATCCCCTTTGGCTGCTGTTATTTGCTTTTCTTTGGCAGTCAAACAAATATTGATATTTGAGGGCCTCATCTACTGACTGAAATTTCTTTCTTCGGTCTTTTATATGGATGCAAATTAATAATGTATGTAATCCATTCCCACTCAAAAGCTGTAATTTTTTTTGTTGTTGCAAAAATATGTTTTCTATTTACATTTTTTTCAGCTGAAGAATAGGTAATTCTTTACCATGGCGTAATGTTTCTCTTGATTCCTATAATCACTGGGAATTAGGTTGCTCAGGACATAGTGCAAACCTGATTCTTTCTTGCA
Organism: Coracias cyanogaster; assembly: GCA_033124195.1. NCBI lineage: Eukaryota > Metazoa > Chordata > Aves > Coraciiformes > Coraciidae > Coracias > Coracias cyanogaster. The sequence continues at coordinate 9,943 of JAVSBS010028083.1, read as the reverse complement.
TTTATGCTAACAAGATTGTATAGCCAGATGCTTTTTTTTTTTCCACAGGGAGACATCTGGAAAAAAATAAAAAAGGAAAGTTCAGAATCTCCTAAAATAATGCAGAGATATATTATTTCTTAAAATCATTCAAAGCAAAAACGAAATCAGAAAAATCAACCAAAATTCCAATCATGCTGTAGCATTGCTGCTGCAGTCAAACCTCTTGTAGCTGGCCCCCTGTTAGCCTTGTGCAGCTCACACAGTGTGCTGCTCCATAAGGATGTGTCTCTGTCTTGCACTGACCTGGGGCTTGCTACTTTTGACAGAGCACCAGTCCCTCCCCAAAGTCATCCATTTGCTGCACAAAGCCAATGGTACCAGGGTGTTGTTTAGACCAGTAAAGACCTGGAAGGCCAGAGACATAGACATTTGTGTTGCTGGCTTTTGCTGACAAATACCTGTTGAGATATAGGTATCTGAACCACTGGAGGGAATAGATCAGGATAGAAAATCCAGCCATTTTTGAGCAAAGTATCCCATGAATGAAGGGGTTCATATATGAACCATCGGTTCATATAAGCACTTTGGTACCATTTTTGCATATCCATATCCCCTACAATCTACATTAGGATTGAGCCTGTAAAACCTGTAGTAGCTACAGGTAACATGTTGTCAGAATAAGGGTCATATAAGGAGGTCCTTCCTCACTGAAGACTGTCCTGGAAGCAAAAGATGGCATCTCATATCTTGAGGAAACTCTTAAAACCACCTAAATGAATGCTGCAAGACACATTGCTTAAAGGATATTTGTCATCTTGAGCATTTAAGTAGCACATCAATTCTCTTTACAGTTTATTTAGTATTCTGACTATGTCAGATCTGAGTTCCATTTACATTTGAAAGACACCTGGTATGGTCAGAAGAATATTGAGAGAATTAATTCATCTAATCCTGCATTAGGAAAGCTCTTTCATGGCTTCAGATATTAAGTTCTGTAATGGTAATAGCTTCTAATTAATCGTTCTCAATGACATTTTCTTGTTCGCATACCTTTGCATAGAGAAATTTCCTATATGGTCTTTCTACAATTACCTGATCTACCTAGCAGAGTTGGACAATAATATCTAATATGTGAAAATTAGTCAGTCAAGACAATGCTAATGGATTTTCAAAGCTGATAATATTTGATATATGTCTTCAGTTTGAGACAGTGAATTCTGACATCTTCGCTTCTTGAAAACTGTTCCCATTTCTGGTGTGGTCTTTTCCAAGGATAAGGCAGCTCAAATGGCACTTCAATCACATCCCTCCCCAGAGGTACCACTACAGACAAACATAGGGTTCATTTTCAGTCAGAGGTAGTTGTGACAAGTCCAACTGCTGACATTCAGGACTGCTTCTGTGCTTCCCAGAGCCTACTTTATCAGGTAAATAATTAGACACAAGATCCACATCTCTCTATTTCACATTTATTATATTTTTATACAGAAGAAATCAGCAGAACTGGCTATTGACACCTGATCGATACTTTCCTGTTAGCTCTCCTCCTCAGCTGCAGGATGATAATGAAACCAAACCAATTTTGCAAGTAATATGAGAATTAAAGTTTTCAAGATATCACCTTGGACTAGTTCACGGGAAGTTGAGATGTTCTTAAATGCAAGAATCTGTGTTTATTAAGAAGGTTTTTGTATGAAGTTGAGGCTAAATCGGTTACTAATCTCATCCTCTGAGATTCTCATCTATTTCGATTTACCAATTACAGCTGTATTGGCTTACATGCAAGATAAACACATCCAAGTATTACAAAGTAAAACTGAAGTTTCACAATTGATATCTCAATTGAGAAATGTTAGAAAATAATTTTAAGTTCATAGAACTGAAACGGTTACTTATGCTTATTTATAAGACTTTGTCTCTTAAAAGACATTATTTAAAGAACTATATTTTGATAAATAGTTACACTAATCTTAAGTAAACTCAAAAATGAATAATTAGGCACTTTTTATAATGCTTTCACCAACTATATTTTCAATTATGTCACAAAGTATGTGAAAAACATAAGTTTTTTTAAAAATAATTTGTTCCACAGCACAAATGCAGATATAGATTGATGTTACTCATTAAATTTGAATTGCAAACCCTCAGAATGTTATTATTTATAGCCATCTATGTTGCAATAATTCTTAAGAGCAATAAGGCTTGAAACTGCAGTGCTAGATGTGTTCACATGTACAGCTTCATGCAAAAAGTTTATAATGTAGAAGGGCACAAGGTGAAACAAAAGAGTGACTGTAGTTACACACACTTAGTAGACAACAGGAGGTATAGATGGAAATGAGCTTACCCCCAAAAGCTACGGCAGAGCCAAGAACTGATCTCAGATTACTTGAATACAACTAAAAACGTACTGTGAAATTTTACTACCAAAAGAAAAAGGTTTGTGTTCCAGCTCTATAATGAGCATGGAAAACAAGGCCATCTTACACCCTTTTAAGTATGAAAACTTGCAATATGACAGCAAAACTGAAATGTTGCTGCCTCTTGCAAACACATAGTAATGGATTTTATAAACAAAATATTTAGCGGTTCTGAAAATTAATGGTGGACAACTCTAGCACAACATTAGAATAAAACATCTAGTATATTGATATATTTTTTACTTCTTCTAGCTGAGTCTGCTGGAATCTGATTTATTTCAGCCAGCCCTTGTTCCCTTGCAGGAATTGTTGACATACTATATTATAGCAATCAATCAATATCTGACTAAATGAATGAAGCTCTTTCATTACCTTCAAGCCCAGATTGAATTGCTGCAGCCATAACGGGAAGACAATATTTTACCTTGCTATGAGGAAACTCACACCCTGCTTCCAAGTCCTGATACTTATTGTTCGGATTGTTGGGTTGAAGAGGAAGATTTATGTTCCCCCTTTCCCAGCAGCAGTTAGGAAAGAAGACAGAGGGTTATCTGACCATGGGGGAGCCGTGGCATGGCTTTCTCTCTGAATTGAGTGTGCAGTTTATATCTTGACTGTTAGGGAGGGTGAAGAAAGGAAGGAGGGTTTCCAGGAATGGGCAGTCTGAACCTGTAGAAGTGGCATTACTCCTTGTCTATGTGAGCCATGCTACACCACCAAAAATGCGAGTCCTTATGTTGGGCTTATGTATCACTTTTTTGCCAGATTGTTGAGGAGATCTATGCTAAATCTTTCCCAGCTTCTGGCCTGTTATTATTAGAAGGAAGAAGAAGAAACAAAATAGGCTCCAAAACTGCTTTACCAAGAAGATTAATTGCTGGTGGCCAGTGTCTGGCTTTTGCAAGTGGCTGTAACTCCAATGCCTTCAGTGGCTGTGAGTCTCTTCTCTCTGTAATTGCAACACACAATAGGGCTGTGTTGCTTCCTGCTTTTCTCATCTTTTCTCTTTCCATATCTCTAGCTACATCAGTAAGAAGAAAAAATTTACCAAAGCTAATTAAAGTCATTTTGCAGCACCAGCACTGGTGCACCTAAAGGGAAAGGAGTATCATTGGTCTCTTTGAAATAGTACAGGTAGAGTCAATGAAAGTCACCTGTTTCTGGAAATCTCCAGCTTTCCCTTTGCTCTTGAGCTAAGTGCAGTTGGCCAAGGGTTGCTCATACTCCCAGTCCCAAACACAGCAGGTTCTCAGAATGAGAGGGCTGCCTGCTGTGAAGGACACAGGGGCTGAGCATCTTTGCAGCCTTGTTGACCTCCTCTCTCCTCCAGAAGAAGAGAGCAGCAACCAACAGACACCTGTGCAGACTTCCCAGTGCAAGTGAATCCTCTAAAGCCCTTGTGCACTGTGCATACCCCACCCCAGGGCTGAACAGCTCTCAGGTAGTGGCACAGCCAGGATCACCTCCTCAGTGCCCTTGCCTCCCATTTCTCCAGTGCTGTCATTAGCACCCTAATATATAGCCCTCTTGAGCAGTGACAGAAATAGGTACTTACTATCTAACATGTCCCATTTTGCTGCCTATAGCTGGAAGTCAGTGTGTCTAGGGGAAAGTGCAGCACTTAATCACTCACTTTGGGTGCAAATTTGGAGTATGAAACTCTTGCCAAGTTGAATCAATTATTTTATTGGCTGGAATAAGTGATTATGAAGCTTTCTTGGCATACAATTAGCTCTTTCTGTTTCCTTTTCCAAGCATTGTGAACCTTTTAGAAGAAACACCAACCAAGAGAAAATCATTCAAGAGAAAATGATTCAGGGATCACAGGGCAATTTTAATACTTTAATGTTATCTGCACTGTAAGAAACATGGCAGGTTCCACATTTTAAATTTGAGGAATCAAAATGAATGCTTTTAAGAATTGTCTTTTATGCTAAGTGAAAGTAAGAGTAATGACTGACTGTAAGAAGGGTAAAGAATCTTCCCAATGTCAGAGGTGGATTGTGGGTTAAACGTTGACCCTTAGCTGTTTTTTCTGATGGTCTTTGTTCTGTAATAATCAGATTTAGAAAAACTTACGTAAGGTAGTTGAAAGTAATTCCACTATATGCAAGGCATGTCAGGGAGCAGAAGTGACAAAATTTATGGACAGGCAAAGAAAGGAGTAATACTTTCAAAAAATTCAAATGTCTTCTTCCTATCAACCTTCAGCAACAGAGGATATATAGACAAGGTTTTAGACTTGCAATTCTTCCTACTGTTTTGCAATTTTAAGAGAAATTATAGGTACGTTACATTCCATAACCTCCATTAACCTTCACAATGTGATAGATTCAGGCTGTGATGTGCCTAGACAGGGTGTGGGAAGCAGAGGAGGAAACTCACAGATAAGAATCCTTTCCCTTCAGACAGATTTCATCTTGTTCTTGTAAGAAGATGTGAGCAAACTGGGAACAGCACTGTGCTCTTCTGTGGGACAGGCCTGTTCACAAAGCCATTTCCTCTCTCCATGTCAAGTGTCCTGCCCCACAATAGTGCAGAGACATGATGTGGCCAAAGAGAAGAAGGACTATGAGGATGGGGAGCACAGTGGGCAGTCATACCTATTTAAGCACAAAAGGACCAGTGTCTGGCCACTGTAAGGCCAGAGCAGTACTGTTGGTTTCACCAGCATTCGCATTGCTCCCTACCAGCTCATCAAGGCAGAAGCTGGAGCAGGGGTTACTGGAAGTGAAAGTCAGGAGTACCAAACTGGGAAAAAAAAAAAAGCCACTCTGGACAGCTCAAAAATATATAAAACTACACCAAAGATTACTCAGTGTTTACTTCAAGTGTCTTAGATACACAGTTGCTAATACATGCTGTTAATTAAAGTCCTTATGGAAAATTAGGTCATGTCAAATGTTATGTGCAAAGCAACCAATTTATTGCAAGTTTAATCCATACAGAAAAATGAACATTGCTAGAAGATTGGATTTATATAGAACTTATAAATATTTTATGTTAAATTATTTTCATCAGTAATTTTACATTTACAAAATTATATAAAACATTTTCTGAAAGCACTAACAGCTTCTCTGTGTAGTAAAGATTTGTAATGTACTAAAAATTTTTACTTAATTTACATTCAGAAAGCAGTACAGTACTGAGAGTCGTCAGTTAGGTTTGAAGAATAGTGCTGATACTTGCTCATGGAATAGTCCTGCTGAGTTTGATGGGGTCAGTCATATGAACACAGTTACTGGTGAATGTATAAGTGGGAAGAACCCAGGTCTACAGCACTGTCTTTGACAGGGACACAGCAGGCCCTCAGTGTCTCAAGGAAGAAACTAGAGCAAACCTCTTCATTTTGTCTGGCATTGGTCAAGACTGTCCAGTCTCTATACTTTCACCTGAAGTGTAGTCACTAAAAAGCACAGTCAAAACATTGACCTTTGGGCTGCCTAAGATAAATTATGTGGCTACAGCTGAAAAAAAAGTAGAAAGTGTGTATAGTATAGTGATCTTTGGTAACTCTGTGATTTGTCTATTAAATATCTATGACCATATGCCTTCACAAAAAATATACATCAGCGTGTGCGTGTCTCTTACGAATGGAAGAAATAGTAAACTTCTGTTTGCAAAGGGATGAAAAGAAAGGACAGAAAATGCTGCTCTTCCCCACCTCAATCATTCTGGAAATACAAAGATACATGCTGCAGAGCAGTTTTGTTCTAACTTCATTTGCCAACTCGCAGTTTTCCTGCAATTTCAAACAGAGCAGAAAGGTTATCTCTGTAATTAAGACACTGTGCTCCAAAATGGATTAATTTATCTTAAGGCCAGCAGAGCTGATTTTCATCAGCCAGCCTGATTTAACCTGGATACAATCTCCTGGCCTTGCTCCAGCAGAGTTGTACCTAAGTTGGAACAAGCAGCTGAAGGCATAAACCTTTTGCCTTCCTGTGACTCTGCATTGGAGGTGCTGCTGGTTCCCTTGGTGGGGAGGGAGAGCAATCCTGGTCCATGCTTTCTGCTCGCTGCCAGAGCCTCTCTGCAGCAGAGGGAGGTTCACTTGATATCCTCCTTATGTGGACACATACTGGCAAATAATAAGAGATACACAGGACGTTTAAGGTCTTGGTCAACCAGCCCATCCAGCTGAGCCCCATATGGCACTGCTGTTGGTACTTTAGGGCACGGGTGATCATGTGTCTGCAGGACAGCTTAGGCATCTGCAGAAATTATTAACTAGAGACTTAAACACCAACTGCCTTTCTCTCTGTTTGCATCTTCTACATGGAAGCACCGTAACATGGATAGAAGGTAATAATGCAATAACAACCTCTCAGCTTGCAAGCCAATCATCGATTATCCAGTACACCAAAAATTTGCAGGGGCACAAACATAACAGGATGGTGGAGTATTCTAGCTTGGGGGTTTGCCTGTTGTTGGATTTGCCTTCTGCTGTACAGAGCAGGGAAAATCAGTCGTGCATGGTCTTGCTTGGTTTCTCATAGCCCAGAGAATTAAAAATGAGGAGTGGCTCCATTTAATGAGTCAGTCTGGCCTTCTTACTATTGAATAGCAATAGCCTGTGCTAGGAATACATTAGAGATAGAAAAATAAATAGTAAAAAAAAAATCTATTTTGTGATCAATTGCAGCTGTCAAGCTGCTCTCAGACTCTTTCTCGTTTTTACTGTTATTGTTACACAAAATATGTTTGTTTCAGTCTCCCTCTCCAGGCTGGGCTGCCATCTCTCAGGGATTTAGATATTCAAACCAGAGAGGAGCAAAATCTAATCAATTGCTAGGCAGCCAGCAGTTCTATGAAACCTAGAGTTTCTGGAGAGGATAGAAATCAGTGCAAATGCTACAGAAAGAGGTGTTTTAGAACAGATTCGTGCTGGGCAGAGAGACCTCTAATGTACCCAGGAATTAAGTGTTGATGGGAGGTGTAGGCAGACAAGTCTGCCAGCTAGAGCAGGAGAGGCACAACTAAAGCCACCCAAACACCTATCTCTAGCTAGAATGGTAATCCTTCCTATGCCTCTATTCTCCTGCTGGCAGCTTATCTCTAAGCCTGCTTGAAACAGCAGCTGGATAATTCTAGATGAACAAGCTTTTTTTCCAATATTAACTTGTTTGTTTGTTTATGTCTAGAGAGGAATATTTTGTTTGGGAAATGCTGAGTGGTTCTTTAGGTACCTCCAAGGGTACAGCTACTCAGAGAATACTCATTCTGCCTAAGCGCTCAGAGTTTAATAGGGCCTATATAGTAAGTAATATGAGCCCTTAAAAATCTCCCAGCATTTATTCTCAGCCATCAGAACAGCAGCTCTGCTACACCACAGACATAACAAACTCCTTTATTAATCAAAAGCTTTCTTCCACCCAACTTTTGTACCAGCTATAAGCAAAATATTCTTGTTCCTTTGGGAGCTGACATAGCCTACCCAGCACACCCAACCCGGGAACAAGGTGGGAACTTTATACAGTGCTTCTCAGGTTGCCCCAGGCATCTACAGGGAGTGCAGCTAGACATAGCAGGACTTCCTACACCACTGGCATAGAGCTAATATGCACACAAACCAAGTCATTTTGAGAAACCACAGGGAGGTAACTACAGTGTAGTTTGTACTGGATCTGGCTGGAGTTAGTCTTCTTCATGGCAACCCCTGTGGTGCTGTGTGTCAGATCTGTGATCAAAAGAGTGCTGATATCACACCAGCTTCCTAGTTATTGCTAAGCAGTGCTTGCACAGTGTAAAGGCTTTTTATGTCTCGCTCCACCTCACAATGAGCTGAGGGTAGGCAGGCAGACAGGACAGGACACAGCCAGGACAGCAAACCGCAGCTGGCCAAAGGGATATTCTGTACCATATAAGGGATACTGCATGCTATATAATATCATGGTCAGCAGTAAAACTAGGGGTTTGGTCTTTCCAAAGCAGTCATTGCTTGGAGAGTAGGTGGGCTATCTGTTGGTGGGAGGTGGTGAGTGATTGCCTTTGCATCACTCAGCTGTTTTTTTTTCTCTTCCCTTCACTTATTAAACTGTCTTTATCCTGACTCATGAGTTCTTCTTGCTTTTACTTTCTGATTCTCTCCCCCATGCCACTAAAGGGGAAGTAGATGATTCACTGGTAGGTGCTTAGCTGCTGGCTGGGATCAACCCAGCACATTATAGAAGTTATTGCTTTCCTAGAGTTATAAGATTACTCTAGTGGGCTTTTCTGGAGGTCTTCCTGGGTTTTCTTGTAATATTTCAGCAGTGAGTCAGATACTTATGCTGCAAGATAGATGAGAACAGTAGTTAAACAGGCTTAGCCAGATATTTGTATAGTACACATGGAAGCTTGTCTGAAGTGTTGCTATTCATGAGGGGTAGTCTTCATGTTATTTTCTATCTTTAAATATCTTAATGTTGTTGTAGAAAATGAAAGATTAGATGTGTGCTAAAAAATGGCAGTACAGATCTTTTGCAATGTTAGGGAAACATAGTCATGAAACAGCCTTTCTAGTCTGGGAAACAGAGATTACAAACTTTGTTTTAGGACTGGAACAAAAATTGTGTTTTCCTGTTTCTTGCCCTGCAGGAAAAAAAATACTAAATAAAAATTCAAGCTTCATGAATTGTTTCCGTTGATTGCAAAGGATTATACAACATTTAATGGTGCAGTACATATTCTGCTTAAAAGACAGTGATTTAGCTTCACACACACATTAAAAATAAAAAAAAAGATTGCTGTTAGTGAACTTTTTCTAAAGTGCTTGAGATTACTGAGCTTACCTGCGCATGATGAGTTCTTGTGCTCATATTTATTCCTCAATATAGAAAATGCATTTCTGTGCCTGGTGTTAACATCTGTAAGCGGGTCTGGGTGGCCTAGCAGACAATGAAGCCAGCAGGGCTAGGAGGAGGTCCTGCAGCCCCTTCATCTACCCCAGGGCATAGGCAGCTGGACTCCCGCAACAGTCCAGGGGCTCAGAGGGTCTGGGGAGCACCTCCTCCCCTTGGGGTGAGTGATGCTCTCTTAAAACATCAGCATTGAGATGGAGAGCTCATCAGCTCCAGGGTGCCTAAGGAATTGTAGCTGTGTGCTCACTGCTGAAGACACATTTAACTGTCCTGGGATGGTGGAAAGCAGGAGCAGCAAATGCAACTTGTGCTACCACACTCTCCATGAGCTGGCCTCCACCTCTGCTGTCCCTGTCTTTCTGGGGCAGTTCAGGGTGTCAGATCTCACCCCTTCTGCTTCATTGGGGGACTTCAATTTGCCAGATATCAACTGGGAGCACCACTCAGCTGGTACAAACAGGTCCAGAAGATTCCTAAACTATGTGGACAATAACTTTATGGTACAGGTGCTGAGAGAACCAACCAGGAAAGATACCTTCTTTGATTTGTTACTTGTAAAAAGAGAGGGTCTTGTGGGTGAAGTGGTGATTGGAGGCTGCCTTGGCCACAGTAACCATGAAGCAGTCAAGTTTAACACCTACGGTAGTAGGAGGAAAACCAACAGTATGACCTCAACTCTGGATATGAGGAAAGCAGACT
>JAVSBS010028082.1:41473-77231 GCA_033124195.1 Coracias cyanogaster | reverse complement strand
CCACTAGACCAGGTTGCTCAAGGCCCCATCCAACCTGGCCTTGAACACCTCCAGGGATGGAGCACCCACAACCCCCCCGGGCAACCCGCGCCAGTGTCTCACCACCCTCAGAATAAAGAACTTCTTCCTTATACCTAACCTAGATCTCCCCTTCTCCAGTTTGAACCCCTTACCCCCCATCCTATCACTACACGCTCTTGTAAAAAGTCCCTCCCCAGCTTTCTTGCAGACCTCCTTCAGATACTGGAAGGCCACAATGAGATCTCCTTGGAGCCTTCTCTTCTCCAGGCGGAACAACCCCAACTGTCTCAGCCTTTCTTTATAGGAGAGGTGCTCCAAGCCCACAGGTCATAGCCCTCTGGACCCTCTCCAACAGAACCACATCTTTCATGTGCTGGCGGCTCCAGAGCTGGACGCAGTGCTCCAGGTGGGGTCTCCAGAGCTGGATGCAGTGCTCCAGGTGGGGTCTCAGCAGAGCAGAGGGGCAGAATCCCCTCCCTCGACCTGCTGCTCACACTTCTTTTGATGCAGCCCAGGACACGTTGCTGGCTCATGTTGAGCTTTTCATCAACTAGCACTAGTCTTTCTCCTCAGGGCTGCTCCTAATCCACTCACTAGATTTGTGCTGGGATTGTCCTGACCCAGGTGCAGAACCTTGCACTTGGCCTTGTAGAACTCCATGAGGTTGGCATGGGCCCACCTCTCAAGCCTGTCAAGCTCCCTCTGAATGGATTCCCTTCCCTCTGGCATGTCAACTGCACCCCACAGCTCGGCGTTGCCAGAAGCTTGCTGAGGGTGCCTCAATCCCACTGTCCGTGTCGCTGATGATGTTAAACAGCACCACTCCCTGAGGAACACCCCTTGTTACCAGTGTCCACTTGGACATCAAGCCGTTGATTGCTACTCTTTGAGTGCGACCATCCAGCCAATTTCTTATCCACTGAGTGGTCCATCCATCAAATCCATGTCTCTCCAATTTAGAGACCAGGATGTTGTGCGGGACAGTGCTGAACACTTTGCTCAAGTCCAGGTAGATGACATCAGTTGCCCTTCCCCTATCCACCAATGCTGTTACTCCATCATAAATGGCCACCAAATTTGCCAGGCAGGATTTGCCCTTGGTGAAGCCGTGCTGATTGCCACCAATCACCTCCTCCTTTCCCATGTGCCTCAGCACAGCCGTCGGGAGGATCTGCTCGGGGTAGTATTAAAATTCCAGTTTTACAGAAATCTTGTTTTGAGGATGAAATTAGGAAAGCAAATTTGTTACAAGGGAATTAACTTGTTTTCCTCCTGCTGGGGCAACTGAGAGAGGAAGAGATGGAAGCAGAAACGCATCTGAAGGCATGTCGATGCTGTCCCTGGGCCAGGTGCTTTCCTCTCCAGCACTTCCCAGCTTCTCCCCTTCCTGTGCCTGCGCTTTTTCTGTGTGGATCAGTCAGATACATGGAAAGCTCCTTCCTTCGTTTAAGGATGAAGCAGCACTCCCTCACACAGCAAACACGCAGCTTCTACATGGACTTTGCTGCTGCTGCCCCGAAGCACCACAGCAGCTTTCAGGAGAACACCACAGGTGCCGCACTCACACGCTGTCCCCTTCCAGTGCAACCCTCCCAAACTCACCTGAAACTCACCTGCGTGCCTGCTGCTGCACAGGAAAGCGTGTTTCCACCTGAAAACAGAAGTGTTCTCCTCCACGCAGGTCGCGCTGCACCGCTGACAGCGCGCGTCCCCGTTCACCCAGTCTCAAGACCCGCTCCGGGGAGCTACACCTGCACGTGTCTGCACTCCGGGAACGACCCTCCTGGCTCCACACTTGGCCCCCAGCGCGGAGGTCTCGTACACACATTCCAGATGCTGCAGCTGCACTCTTCTGATGGGAGCAGCGTCCACCAGCACCACTCGTGGTCTGTGACCTGGCTGAGAGGGACGAGCCCGTGGGCCCTCCCATGGGCACCGCTGAGCAGCCTGACTGCCACAGTGTGAACAAGGATCGGGGCAGGTCACGCACACTAGCTCCTAATACATGACACGGGTTAGGACTTGTGAATAAAATGTACAAGCTTCTCATTAAAGCAGTGTCCAATGAAAGATAAGTAACAGTTTACCTATAATCTGAGACAGCTCTGGAAAACAACCCTTTCCATTCTTCAGGAACACTGAAGAGCTACATCCCCGTCAAACTGCAGTACCGGCATTTCAGTGTCAGGTGAAGAAAAAAGTCCAACATTATTTTGTTGAATAATCATTAATTGAAACAAAGACTTTACTAAGACTTAACCAACAAAAGCCTATTTATTTATTCCAAACACCAAGATACAGAAGTTTTCAAGTTTTGCAAATATTGCTCCAAAGCAAAGTTCTATGTACAGCGTCCTCGTTCTCATAGTGCATAACCACAGACAAACTTCGGGATCCACAGTGCAACGCTTGCTCATTTCATCAAGGCTCCGAGGTCCATTCACTTACCAGTGATTTAAAGAAATTTAAAAAGTGATCTGCCAGACCCAACCCTTGGTCCAGACTAGGAAATAACGATGTGGAAACTTGCAAAATCAGGGACAAAAATGAATCCAGGCAGAGCACAATAATCTTTCCTGAACACGGGAAACACTACTCTATTTTAAATAAATATTTTCAGTCTTTTATCTGCAGGGGCTTCCCTTGCTCTACTAAAGGAAAACAAGTCTCCAGCACTTGCCGTCCGATTCACCCACCAGAACTGCCTTTTCTCCCAAACCCTAAGTACTGCCCTGAGCAAAACCAAACCAGCAAAGTTATGCCCCACGGTGAACATACAAAGCGCAACTGCTTGGGGAGGAGAAGCCTCACTCTGGAGTGAGAAGTCTGCTCAGGGATGACTTCTCCTGTGCCCTCAAACTGCAACACAGCTGACTTGCTAACCACACACCCGTGTTCTTCTGGAGATGCCTGGCCAGAGGTGCTTGCTGTATGGAGTTCCATCAGGGAACACCTTTCGGGTCCATCCCACCTGCAGAAAGCCGCGAGCGCTCACGGCTGGCTGCGCTGCTCCTCCCGATGCTGTTCTGGCCACCTGCCTACTGCTGCCTGTTCTGGAGCTGCACAGTGTGCAGGAGTCCGGGTGGCACTGACAGGAGTGGGACTGGCCCTAAGAGCTGGTCTCATCTTTAGAGTAAGCAGTGATACTTAAATACCACGTAAGCTTTATTCCAATTGTATTACAGAAAAATAAGTTTATTTTTCTGCTGTACATATATTGTATTCACCGAACACCAACTAGTACTATACAACCGTGAGACAAATTATTCCCTGAAATGAGTCTGGGCACAACAGCCTTAGTTAATACCTAGAGAAGCCCAATTATTTTGTTTTCTGAAGGAAGTAAAATATTCTGTGTGGACACCGTTAACTCCTCCAATAATATTGGATATTTCAAGTTCACATTATCCTTCGCAGTACACCGGCCTTACAGACTCATATCTAAAATTAATAGTTCGTACAGTTATGGGCCTTTCAACGACAATAATGCTTCGATTTCAGACTTTGGTGGTACCATCGCACGCAAGGAACTCAGGGTAACAAGTTCTGCTTTCAAAGGACACCCTCTCACTGCACAGCTTCCCCTTCTCCACAGTGAACTCCGCAACGTTTGGGAAGGAAAACCGAAGTCACAGCCATTATTTACGGAGCTGTGATCTGCAGCTAAAAGACTTCACATCTCAAATACTTACAAGACACCAACGTTTCAAAAGGTCCTGCATCATGGACATGAACCTAAGCAGCATTCTCGCCTTTCTCTCGCAAAGTAACACAAACCAGAAAATCAAACATTCAGATAGAAAAAGGGACTCTGTGAACACACACCGTTTAAGATAACAACCCACTCACTGTCTGCGAGGACAGTACCTCATGCATAGATCTCGAGGCTTTATTTACACAAATACAAAATAAACTGATTCCCAAAACCTCACATTCATAAGAGTAAGTCTTTACAATGAACACGTTCAGAGTATTGAAAAAAGTCTACATTTCAAAATATAACCGGAATGGCAATTATTAACAAATGGGTAGAAAACTACGTAACGTCCACTACAGAGCTTGCTGCAGCCTGGAACGCCGAGACGCCTGCGGCCTCTTCACGGTGGGCCATCACACCGCCACGGTGAGGGTGTCCCACGAGCGCTGCTTCCGAGGCACAGTGTGGCCGCATCTACGAGCTCCAGAACACCCGGAACCGCAGCTTTCATGGGGATCCGCAGGACCAAGCCACGTGACAGTGACGGGATAAATACGGAAAACAATCGTTTCTTCTGAAAGGAAGTGCAATCTGCCTGTGACCTTCTGCTACATTATTTAACGTAATAGAAGTGGGGTTTAGGCCACTGTTACTTGCAAACCTCCACGTAACACTTCATAGTTAAGAGCTGGACATTCATACTTACTACGTCTGAAACTGTTATAACATTTCCTAATGATTAAATACTGTGTGCTATTATGCATAAACCAGAAGGAATAAAACATGACACAAGTCACTTAAACTATGCAAAAGTTATTTACAACCTCTGTCAACTAAACATTTTTGGCTCTTAGAACTCTGTTCTTCAGTGGCACAATTTTTAGTCAATTTAATAATGAAAAAGTCTACCATTTCAATGAGCAACTTGTAAGGAGTGAAAATCTAAGTATAATTTAATCAATCAACATCCAGCCTCTGAAGACAACAGTAGGACCTCTTCCGTATCATTGTAATTGCCTAATAAACCCAAAATTAGGATGAGATAAAATAACCTTTTGGCTGTTCTTTGAACAGCACTTCTTCACTAATCCCTGAAGTCAATCTGCATCACATGCAACCAGCATGCTAATTTCATTTAAATATACAGAGCTGTTCACATCCGATGCTCCAGCTTTGCACTCACTGACAGTCTCCAACATCTTCTAGTCTCACGTGGAGCAGCAGAGCGCAATCTGTTGCACTTTGCCTAGGTCTGTTATAAGCTGCTTTATACAATGTTTGAGCTGTGGGAGTCGAGCTAGTGGTTCTGGTGGTTCCAGCTCTCCTGTATAATCCAGCCAACTCTCCAAAACTGCAAAGAGAAACAAAAACGTCACTACTCCCGTTCTCAGCAAACGGATCACCTTAAGCCAGGAATTTGTTAAATCTTTTGTGCATCTTGAGAGCATGGCGAGAGCAGCATCTTTACCGTGTGGGTTTCCAGAAATCAGTAAACCAGGCTCCTCATACCAATCTTTACAAATACCTTTTGATACAGTAATTCACATTTCTGGGGAAAATAGGGGGAAAAAAGCAGATGTTCCTAGGAGAAAGCAGGGGAGGAAAACACAGCACGAGATATTGTGAAGACTGGTGCTAAGCTGCCTCTGATCTGTATCAATTCCAGAAGAAGGACACTGCCGTACAGAACTTTATACCGTTAGAATACCTTTAAGATCAGCATTAGATGCAACCGAAGATCTTAAAAGGACAGGACTATGGTAGTGACAGAGGCTGATCATCAATACAATGTGCCAAGGCAGAGAGAACGGGTAACACGGCATGGGGATGACATCCAAAAGCACAAGTAGCAGACTCCTGCACAAAGAAAATGAATTCCTGCTCCAAAGCTTCTTGGCAGGAAACACGAACCAGAACTACTGACCAAAACTAGAACTTCTTCTATAAAATTCTGCTCAGTTTTAATTTGACCTTTGTTTTAAAATCCACTCCCCAACATCAGCAGCATGTCTACTTTCTCTTAGTAAGTGCAGTAAATCTGGCACAGCAAGGCTTACCTCTTTAGATCTAAAGAAGTAACATTTTTGTTTTGAACTAGCAGCTCAGTTAAATACAGTTATTTTTTTGAAACAGAAAAATGTCACCTACCATCTAGCTCCTTCTCAATGAAATCCATTCTGTGTATGACTTCATCTTGCAGAGATTCCACGTGGGCTAAAAGATTAAGCTGCCACTGCAGCTGCGAGTTCACAACTCCTTCTTTGTCCTTTTCCAGCAATTTCATTTCAACAGCTTCCTCTGGAGAGACTTTCTTAGAGACAGGCTCTCTTACCTAGCAGAAACGCACCCATTAATATTGGTTACAGTGAAACAGAATTGAGGAGCCAGACTGAGTTACCCCAGCTAACTGCCCAACCCATCTTAGGCTAGAAGAGGAGAGACAAAGTGAAGAGATCACACACAAATATTAAGTCAGTTTTGGCAAGAGGATCTAGATAGAGACTTCACTAAGACCTCCTCTTGGCACTTCATGTGCATCTGAATTTCAAAATGTAACTTCTATACATGTAGTCAGCTCCCTGGCAGCTTCGAGCTGGAAGATCCTGCACTTAATCTGTGCATCCAAGGGAACGCTGAAGCCATTTTTAAACAGAACATGAATCAACTACAGAGCGGATTATCTTGCAGCGAGAAGAGATTTTTCCAATCTCAATTCTACTAAAACTTTCATTGAAGCCTCTAGAGAAAAGCCATTACTACCACTTGCAAACCTCAACTGCGCTGTCAGCAGTGTTGATTCTACTCCTCTACTTCTTTCATCATTCTGCTGAAACACAACAGGGTTTAGAAAAATGCTCCTAGAAGACTGAAGAACTGAAATATATGCCTTTCTGGGAAACAAAGCCATCTCAATTGATTCAATAGAGAAGTTAAAAAGAATGTAAGTTACAGCTTACATATGCACGAAATAAAAGCTAAACAATGTAAAAATCTGAAAAAGGAAGGCCAGCATTTCCCAGAGGCTCTCTAACATTTCTAAGAATTTCTTTTATATAATTTGCCACTAACCAATAGAAGCAGAATTTTTGCACTGGGGTGTAGAAAGAAAGGCCTGATAGACCTGACAGAGCCGAGAATGAGAATCAAGCATCAAAAAGATAAAACTCGAGTGCTCCAGGAGGAAGAAGATACAGGACTACTCGATGGTGATCATTCCTAAATACCAGTTTAGGCTGCCACTTCTTTGTTCCACCAGAAATGCTGCCTGAAGAACCTGGCAGTTTATTTAATGTAACTATCAAAAGAAACATGGAAACAAGATGAAAGTAAAAGCTGGAATACAAGTGGATTTGCTAGTATCATACATGCTTGTCCTATTCTCTCTCTATCCCATTGCTAGTGCTTATTTTTACATTAACACACGTAAGTAAGGAGTAATGAACTGTCAGGGGACCACAATGCATTTTCCACAGACCACGTAGATGATTTAAGGTCCAGAAGTCCTCTTAAACCTAGACACTTACTCTTCTAAGTATTATTTTATAAATATAAAATATTAAATGGAGCAGTTGATCACATCTATCATTTTAATTTGTATTAGCAACTTAAATTTAACAGGATAGGAAAAATACTAAACACAAATAAGCAAATGAAATACTATTAAAAAGGTTAAGTTTTGCACTTTGCCAGGCAAACGCAGAGAGGGTTATTTTAATACAAATACCTTAGAGTAATTGTGTTTGGATTCATTTTCCATCTTGCATATTTCCCGGTCCAGATTCCAGCCAAATCTCTCTGACAGTGCATCATCCCCGTTTTCCCTTATTCTATTCACCCCATCATCCATGGCGGATCCCCTGGTTTCCACCACCAATCTCTGCTCTATCGCAGGGTAGTAGGCTCGAGGCTTCTGGTAACAGTGTTCACTCGTAATGTAAGATTCCTCCACAGAAGGAATGGTTGAGGGTTTCTCAACTGTCCCATTCCAAGTTCTATAACTTGCTGTCTCCTCTTTGCAACAGTTCTCCTCAACGTGAATGATGTGTTTGGTATGAATTTTTTCATCCACCGTGATGTGCTTCCATGGATGGCACCAAAGCTTTAGGTCAGGATGTTCTTTATTTCTGTTCAAACATTAAAAAAATAAAACATCCACATTTAAATGTCAAAGTGGCTGAGCAAGCTATCCTATTATGCAAAGAAATAACCTAAGAAGATTTGAACTACTATATGCTTTATTCATCATAATCAGTAAAAAATACTCTAATATTCTGAAATATAATTGCACTGACCTCAGTTGTGTATCTTTCTAAAACGTTCTGCTAGGTTCCCTATTTTCATTTCTATAAAATGGTATATAAGCCGAGTATCGGCATTAAGAAAAAAATTGAGGAATAGATTTTAAATAGATACATAAAATTTTTCACCAATGTTGCCCTTTAACGAGCACTTTGCTTCAATATTTACAATTTATTAATAGTATAAACTCATTTTCACTCAGATATTTTTACTAAGGTTAAGTACCCTGAAGCTAAACTAAGATTTTAACGATTTTAAACGCCAGTAAAACAGAAAGAGCCCCTCAAACCACTCAAACTTTAGCCTGCAGTTCTCCAAAACAAACACCAAAATTCAATCCACTGACTTTTTATAACCCTCCAAAACCAACAATAACTGGGCACTTGGGGGTGGTAGAGTGTAGAATTTGTTCATTATTTCCTTTAAATCCCAAGATGCTGAGCAAACTCTACTGCCCGGTACATGAACATACCAGAGTCCCCCCCACTTGCTTCTTATAAAAATTCTTATTTGCACATCTGTCAGGCACTAAAACAGCAGTGAAAAGGAGAGCAAAGCAGAACCACTCTGCTGATCTTCAAAGGGTAGGCAGCTTATCTGCTGCGGGCTGCAAGAACGAGCAGAAGCAAATCCTGACCCTAAAGCACGTACATTCAGCTGCACAGAAAGGAGAAGGTCTGCCCCAAAATCCACTCTGTGCTTCCTTGCAGAGGCTGATGGACTTACTCCGTTAGACTGATGCACCTTTTCCAGCTGTTAGCCAAGCCACTCAACAGAACATGAACATTTTACTTCCAAAGTAACCTGCTTCCAGTCTGTTCTACAGCAAAGGTTTCTTCAGAGTTGGCACAAATGCCAAGGAGTTGCTCAGACCACTTCATACAAGCACCTCTGCCTGTGCACCCAGTGCCTGCACCTCTGTGATCTCCTTGGTGGGCAGCCCTGAAGGCACGCCTCCAAAAGCAAAAGCCAAGTGTTCGTTTACAAAGCTTTCTACTCCAGCTCCACTGATACTCTTCACTTAAAGGCACTAATTTGCTCAGCAAGGAGCAAGGGATAACTTTACAGAAGACAGAAAATGGAAAAACGATGCACCAGCTACTTAGGAAAAATTTGGACGCTTCATACTTGAGCAACCTTTCCACTGCTGTCTCCGAGGCTGGCTCTCCGTCCCACTGCACCGAAGCTGTCAACATCACCTCTGATCCTTTGCCACCTCCTTAAAATACTGAGCAACACTCTCCTAATAACATCAGGCAGCTGTGAAATCAACTCCTCTCCCCTAGATCGTGGCTCCGCATCAATATAATCATTCTTCTCATTGAGCAATTAAAAAAATTCTTTCTGATTTATGTAATAAACAGGCGTTACAGCTTTTAACAGGATGGTCCCAACAGGACCAGACCTCAACTTTAATTAAATCAGGTCATCACCAACTTCAGGATGGGAGAGAAAAATCAATGATTCTAACAGACTTACCCAGTGCTCCACATATACCTCAGCACTAAGCAAATCTCAGTTTATAAAGTCACAATTTAAAGCCTTGCTATTTAAGCAAAGACCTAAGGAGCGGTCTATAATATTTACGTTCTGCCCTCTCCAAAAAGGAAAGGGATTACTTACAGATCTGACAAAGTTACTACAATGGAAATGCAAAATCTTATGTGAAAATTGCTACTCTCTTGATTTAAGCGTTATTCCACTGTTCAAGCATTTCAAGTCCTGCCAATGGCCCCCCTGCATCACCACCTGTTAAATTTAAGGGAAAATATTCTAAAGAACACTGGAAACAGTAAAAGCTTTGCTTTCCAAATTGCTGCTGTTGTGCAACTTATAACTCAAATACAGCCAATTTTAAGTGGATTGAATTCCATATTTATAATTTATTAGTTGATAATTTTATTTTTAGTCACCAGAGCTCAAGGATTACTTTAAACAGTGAAAGATGCAGAAAACGTCAATTCTACAAGTTATTGCAGAATATGTTATTTTTCATATATATCCATAATAATCTTTGCACAAAAGCAAATTGTTACAGGTTGTTGAAGATGCAACTGCTCTCCCACTACAACAAAGGAACACATTATGCTGAACAAAAAGATCTAATTTCTGCTGGAAAATCTGTGATTTAGAATTACTGGCATGGAGAAGGCAAGTGTTGTAAGAATGCTGCCATAGGGTATATGCTTCCCTGCTTCTTGTTACTTAAATCTATTCAGGTGCTTTGGGAGAAGCTGTTGTTATTAGCTTTCTCCATCTTCCTTTCATATTTCCCCAACCCTTCTAAACACATAGTACATTTACACTCCTCTGCACACTTAAACAGTTTAAACAGCCAAGTCCTTTTCCAAGATCACGTTAGCAATTCAAACTACATTGTTATATATCCACAAAGAAGCACAAAAATAATTCTGATTTTCTGATATTTTTCTACTGTTTGAAATCTAATTCACATTGAGAACATGCCAACTGATACTTAAATACTGCTTACTGTAATATGCTCATCTTCAGCTGCAGTCCATGCAGTACTTCTATCACTCTCTGTACATCGCCAAGAAGCTGGTGAGTGGCTACTATCTTCTTGGCATTCTGGTGGGAATAATTTTCTTCCAAAAATGCTAAGCCATGCATGTGACCATTACTTAACCACTCCTTCTCATACCAGTACTTTAAGCTGGACCTCTGACCTAAAGCAACAGTAATGAGTGTGTTAAAACGAAGCATTAACTATAGCATGTCAACATCACTGGTAGCAACCCAAAGTCTTGCAACAAGCTTATTTGTTCTTATCAACAGTACCAATAAAGATCCTATAACAGCAGACAAAACCCTGAAGACATGAAGAACTTGTAAAGTGGGAAGCCAGATGGTAACATCAGTCAAAAACCTCTGCCCAACTGTAAAAGCATCAGACCCCGCGTTCCATCTGCAGACATCCACAACAGGTAACTGCAGCTGATGCACAGAGAAAAGTTTATTTTTAGCAGGATAACACACTGTCTAGTAACCATGGTTATAACTAAAGCTACAGTTTGAGTACAGCTTTCTGCAGCCAGAAAAACGCAGCAAAAGGAGTGAACTTCCCTTCTACAGTGGTCTTGGTTTTAAGCACCACACCTGTATAAGTACAACCATTCAAAAGTAAATTCCAGAGGAATCAGCAATGAGGTTCTGAGAATTTGCCTGTCAGGCTGTTAATAATGTTAATTCCAGCTTAAGAAGTTGGAGTATGAACAGCAGCTGAAAGTAAATTATGTTAAATGCGATAAATGCATCCGCAAAAGTAACTTAAGAAGCCAAAGAAAATGGTATTAGGAGGAAAAAGTGGAACTTGAAATGTCTGCTAAATAGCAAAAACACAAAAAAACCAACAAAAGCCCAGCTACACCCTGTAAAATGTATTGTTACAACAGATGTTCTCAGAAGACAGCTCAGCACCCTGAGAAACACATCATTCGCTAGCTGACATACAGCCCAGTGAGTGGAACTACAAAGCTCAGAAGTCATATCAAAGCACAGCCTCAGAACAATATTAAAAAACCAAGGTCTCCAATTTAAGCAGGTTAATATTGACTAGAAGGTTCAGTAGTTAAGGAGAAGAAGAAAAAAAGAGCAATGATGCAGCAGAGTAAGAAGGAGGAGTTGTGGCACATGCAGATCAGGGGCATCGCTGCCTGTGCTATTAACGTCGGCACAATGAAGCAGAGTCAGTCTTTGGAAGCAGGCTGACAAGTGAGCAGAACAGATGTTTATGTGCTTCTGGACAGCCTCTATGGAATGACAGCAAAATGGTTTCTATATCATGCGATGTATGAACATCTGTGGGCATAAAGAACACTTCCAAACTTCAGTTCAATACTAACACTCTGTCTTGGTCAAGGAGTAGAAGCAAAACAAGTGTGTTTAACAGCACACGCAGCCACTCGGCTGCACAGGACAATACTCAATGCTTTGAGGCAAGACCTCCAAGAACTCCCACAGAAACCAAAGGAGGGATGAATGAGTTTTTAAAGCTGTAACAGCTCAACTTCCCAGGCAGATATGCTGTATCAAGCAAGAGATCTTCTAGGTATGGCCAGAACCACGCTGTGGTGATTTTTGAGTTGGGGAAGCTACCATCCATGGCAGAAAATGAAGTTCAGTCTACAAGTATAAAACTGCAAATTTTAGAATTCCACCGTCACCTGAACATCACTGAGATTGTGCAACTGAAGCTGATCCATGGCACTGTTTACTTAGTGGTGTTGTCAAAGTGCTCTCTTCCTAGATATGGAAGCTTAAGAGAAGACACGAGACGATATCCAATAATGTATGTGTTCTAGGGCTTGAATGAATCTGTCACATCATAAGCATCTGGATGATGTTTAAACAAGGGTAAATGTTAACACATCTCTTAAAACGCCCACCTGACTCAAAACTGTCCAAAATGACATCTAAACTCTCAGTACAGATTTTAAGCATAATTACACTAAACATGCTTTTATCTCCAATAATATGAATTGTGCTGTTACCAGTCCCAGCACTAAACTGAGGAAAGCTCTTAAATAAGAGCTTGTCCAACGGCTATGCCCTGTTTTAAAAGCAACTTCTTTGCAGATTTATAAAGCCTGTTTAGCTCATTTCAAGCCAACAGCAGATTCACTGAAATTGAGAAGCCACTTGCGTAGTCAGGAAGTTGGATGTGTTTTCCTTTTCCAAGACAGAGGTAAAAATTAAGCTCAAATTAAAAGTTTGAGGATCTTCAAAGCAATAGTCAACAGAAGTGATTAACTAAGCAAATGAGGTGTTAGCTGTAATCAGTTTTTACCAGAAAGCATTCTGATGAAAGTTTCTTACTAAACAGAAATAGTTCAAGTGTGATGGCCAACTTTCATTTGCATTGAAACTTAAGTGCAAAACTAGCTCAAATTGACACAGAACCAAGCAAAATATCTTGAAAACAGAGGGTTAAAATCCTGGATGCAAGATACTGTAACATTTATTTGAGATTTTACTTAGATGATTGAATGTCATTGTAGTGTGTCTTCCTTGCTATGAGTACAAACAACATTAGTATACGAACTACACAAACCAGTGAGGTAAGCTATGAAAGAGCTGGTAGTTTTAAACAGCCAAAAAAAAAAAAAGCAGAGCTAACAATCCAAATATGTATATAAAACTAAAAGGTCTTGTGATTAGGCAGACATCCCATTTTCTCATAATTTATGAACGCAGACTTGAGTCCGAAGCTCATCCATTTCCACATTCAGCGAGGCTTTACAATTCAGACTAGGAAGGCAGAAAAGATCCACAGAAGCGTAATTTTCTCTGCTGCTTAAGGTGAACTAAGACATTTAAAATATATAGTTAGGAGCAGAGAAAATACTGCTTCATCAACCCTGACTGCACGACCCAAGGTAAATACAAATATAAATGATCTTGGGTCATGCAGTCAGACGGGTAAGATCCTTGGCTGCTGAGAACCAGCGAGTCTCTTGCTGCAGTCACACCCCGTCAGATGCGCCCGTGGGGAGCCTTTGCTTAAGTTTCCTGAGTGCTCCTACATTCGTCTTCCACAGCCAGGCAGTGCAATCCTTATTACTGGCAAATATGTCACAGACTGTCATGACAGTTAAAACATTCATTTCCATTCCTGTCTGGCTGCAATTCCACACTATTGACTCACGTACACTCACATAAATAATTGACCTATAACAACAGACACAGCTAGAGGAAAAAAAAATTAATCTTTGCAATATATAAATAAACTAATAAAGTTAAGACATATATAAGAAGGCTCTAGAACCTTAAATTTTTGTACCTGGAGGATCTTGGCAAATATAGCAGGTATATTTCTCAGGTACATTATCTTCCAGTAAACCCATACAGACTCCATGCTGCCAGCACAGACACTCTTCACACTGTTTAAAGTCAAGAAGTGCACATGAACAGAAATGAAGCGTACAGGAGCTCTGAAACACCTCAATAAAGAGACACATCATCCACATATTTTAAGACAAAGATGTGTATTAATACCTTCCCCTTCCCCCCACTCCGGCTATAAGCAAATACTTTAAAGAATCAGACTACAATAAAATTTGAACCCTTCCCACACATTTTTCACATGATGACAGTAATTACAAAGTGAAAGTAGAGATCCTGAAAAGTGCCAAAATGCTCCCTTTTGAGATGAAGATCTTTCATCAGATGCACGCACACATCATCAGGACAAAGCAGAACGCAATCACGCTTTCTTTAGCAAAATATATCAAGTTTTCTGAATTAAAAGGTTTCCCCCTCGAACACTAAATCACATTCAATTATAAAATCCAAGGGATATTTATGCCACATCGGACTAGCCAATATTACGCTTTACTGGTACTTTTATCTGTAACATTTTATTTATTTCAAAGGTAGCTCTAACATAAACCCAAAGTGCAGACACAGTTGTACTAGCTTTAAAAACTTCTGACATCCTTCCAACTGTGAGCAATCATATTGACAACGACTGACTTTAATTTGGCAATTTAAAATGCAATCACAGCGCTGTTCTACTTAAAGCCGTACAGTTTTAGAGCAGGAAAAAAACCCTATATCCACACATTCTGTTGCAGTCACTTTTCTCCCCCAACCCCTTACTTTTTTCTTAAAAAAACCACTTCAATCGTAGTTTAAAGACCACAAACATGGGACAAAATCCCACATAAGCATATTAAATCAATTTTAGTTTTCAACTGTGGTGTCAGTTCAGAATTACCTTTTCACAGGCAATGAGACAAAAGATTATAAACTACTTCTGGAAGCGCAAGCCAAAAGCTTAATGCAGAGCTCTCATCAATATTGGCAAAGGTTTTCAAACTGAGCTAAACCAAGTCTGAGCAATCTTAGATACTGCTCTTCACTGACCTACAAGATGCCAACTCGAGAAACATCTCATCTGTGTTGAACACACTTACATCACTTTTTAATGCTCTTATCTGCTGCCTTTCCTCAAGCTAGAAGACACAGAAAGGGGCTATCAGTTTTTGAATCTGCCATTGTATTACATTAGTGGTCTAGGTGCGAAGGAAGTAGAACCGGGAACAGAGAATGGAAAAAGTTAGAGGGAAACAGGTTTCTGAAAGAGGGGACTAACAATGCTTTGCTTTACAAAACGAGTCAACAGTCCTAAAGCAGTAAGTTTTCCAAAAAAAAAAAACAAAGGCTGAGAGATCACCCTCCTTCCACAAACATTATTAGTAGGAGCCAGAAAAAGGTGTCCTAAAATGAAGAAAACAGATTAAGAAAAATAGACTGTGTGCTAAAAATAAGAAGGGAGCTCCTGGTCCTAGTTCTACTTGCATCCTTTAAATTGTGCCATATGGCACAGAGTTACGCTCAGTGATTTTCCAGGCAAATCTGCCTAGAACCCCAACGAAGCATCCCAACTCATTCTATTTTCCTCAACTGATATTTCAATGTCCAGCCTCAGGACACAGGTCCTTCCTTTGGTCTGCATGCTCTACATGACAGCTTGGCTCTGGACACATGCTACATAGAAGCCCAGGCAGTGGTAGGGAGATTTAAAGCAAGCCAAGAAAGAGACGTGGAAGAGGACTAACATGTGCAGTTGTGCAGTAGCATTTAAACTGAAGTTCAAGTGTGAAAGTAGTAACCAAAACCAATGGAATGTATTTAAAGCAGGTTTTCCTCTACCAGAACAAAGATATCCCAAGTCCATTTACAGCCATTACCTCCAAGGCCACCAAATCCAGCCCTAGAATTCTCTCCATCACACACAAATTCACCAGTGTTTGGCTATGAAAACAGAAAAGGGAGGGACAAGGGCATTTTGCCTGGGCCCAAGCCTTACCCTAAAAAGGGAGTGCTGTGCCTTCAGGCAATGTTAAGCTATTCCTTTATGCGGGCTCCATAAATGAAATCTCGTGACCTCCTTGCAAAGTTAGAGACTGGAATGAAACTGCATTGACCAAGGATGTGCTGGGGTTTTTTTGTTTGTTTTCCACTTTTTTCCAGTTTTGGCTTTGGCTAACTGAGGCAAGCACTTCTATTAAATGCAAAACCTTATTTCTGTATCCTGGTGTCATAAATAGTATTCTCTATGCATAAACTGCATGAAAATTTAAGCCATATTCAAGATAAAGGAAGAGTTTTTGCAGAATCGCTAGGCTGAATTTTGGGGGTTTTTTATTACTAAAGATCTAAATGGAACAAACTCTTGTTTGACGTGTAAGAGCTTCATTAAACCTTAATGTTCCCCAGTCTTTTAGGAAAAATAAAGGTGCCGCTTGTGTTTAAAATTAATATGTTTTCCTCATTATTTCTAAATTTGGCACACTCATAGAAATGAGCGCAGTTCAAAGAGAAAATAATCTGCCATTCTCCCTCTGGTAAGAAGGCACCATACGTGTATCCTGGGAAGAAGGCACCCCAGTCACAAGCATGGAGAAGCTGCCCTGGCTCCTGATTTTCATATTGAGTCAAGGCTGCTCAGCACATGCCCAAGCAACTTACCCAAGTGTCAGCATATTTCAGTCTAGTCAGAGTAACAAGTAGGGGCAGGATAAACACTCCAATGGAGACAAGCACAAAGAACAGCAATATTCCTCTAAAAACCATACACTGCGCAAAATTACGTATCTTCAGGAAGAGAGGAAAAGTCTAAATGCAAGTTCTTTAGGGTAGATGCTTCCAAATGTGAGTTTCCAAGTGTCAAAGTCTGAGTAGGAAACAGGGAAGAAATCTTTCCTTCTTACCAAGTTATGACAACAGGGTGCTCTATAAAGTCAAAGGGAAGCATCAATCTCAACATTACATCTCTGAAAAACTGAAAATAGGTTCCCCTGGTCGTAATTCCATAGTTGTATAACACAGCATCTCTGCTTTGTATTAATGCTCTGTACTTAAAGAGCTAACTCAGCTATTTCTACATCAACAACAGAAGACCAGACTGTTCAAAACATCTTCTCAAAACCTACAAGTTGACAGAAATGCTCCCCACACAGCATTTAGGACTTTAACCAAACCAGCTGCCTAACCTACCCCCCTCAAAACCTGCTACCAGCTCCTTGCTCCCTAGTTCCTGTTGCTTCAACCCCCTTAACGAATGCAGGCACTCACCATGATGTCAATCTGCATCTCTTCTCCAGAGAGAATAACCTGCTCTCCTAGACAACTACTTTCTAACACTGCTGAAGTCTTTAAAAAAGCTTTGCAATATGCTTAAAGAACACCCCAAACTAGTTCAACCTAGAAAATAATTCTCAGCAGCAGCCCACGAAACCTTACACAAGCTATCCATGGACGGTGTCCTGAGCTAGCTGACAGTTCTCTCATTCTGCAACCAAAGACTAGTGCTGAGTCTACTTTTGCCAGAAAATTACACTCCAGACTATCCTCATGGTCTTCACTGAGCCACCTCCCCAGAGGACAGCCAGCCCCCTTTATTCCCAATGCACAAGATCTACCTTTTGACCTCGTTGCCAAGATCCAACACTAATACAAAGGTGTGCATCAAAATGCACTCAGCACTGTGAGGTGACGTGTCATACCTTCCAGAGCACATCTCTGTAAAGTAGTATGGAAGGCCAGTGAAGTTAGCTGTTAAACTCAACCACTGAGGACAAAAATAAAAACTTAGCTGCATTAGCTAGCCCTATTAAATTTTTTTAAATTAGGTTGTTGATGTTCAGAGCAAAAAAAGGTGTTTTTACTGTCCTGCTGCAGAAGCC
Source organism: Coracias cyanogaster (assembly GCA_033124195.1). Classification (NCBI taxonomy): domain Eukaryota; kingdom Metazoa; phylum Chordata; class Aves; order Coraciiformes; family Coraciidae; genus Coracias; species Coracias cyanogaster. The sequence goes on along the minus strand of JAVSBS010028082.1, from coordinate 59,504 downwards.
AAGGATTCTTTGCACTACAATTTAAATAGTGTACTACCTTCTCCTCTTGAACAGGTTTCTGCCTCCGCTCAAGCAACAAAGTCCACCCAAAAAATCAGCAGTAGGTATAGATCAGCTTGTCTTTCCTCTTCATTCCAAAGAGCAAAAAAGAAATGCGGTTCACAATAACGTGCAAGGAACTATCCTAGAAAGAGGTCCCATAATGTGGGATTCAAACCTCACAAAAATTAGCAACAGCACACCTGCAAAAGTGAATTCAAAAGTTGCAGATCAGGGTGAGCTCTGTGGGCCAGAAAAACATTTCTGAAGCCGGTGTCATGCCGTATCCTTTCACAAATAAAACAGCCTCCTCAAAAGAATGCCGTAAATACCTTAACATTCGCAATGAGCACTGCTGCCAAGCTATACTGCTGTCACTTTGATGTCCCACAAGAAGCAAAAGAGTTAAGTAGAAAGAGTGGGAGCCTCCTGAAACAAAACACCACACCCACAGAAAACAAACCAACCTGAAACAAACCACTCCAAACTCATTTCTCCAGAAGGGCAACTGTGAAAAGCTTGTGAACCCATTTCAAGAGCATCACATACTTAAGCCCCTGCATATGCTTCTTTTAAAATTTAGGGGGAATTACCGAAGGGGACCTGGCAGCTCACACAAGCCAGCAGTGACAAAATGAACTACTGAAAAAAATAAAGCTGAACAAGTTTTTTTTTTTGTACATTTGACCGCTACTTGAAATCAATAGGAACTATGTGGAACAACCCAGAGCAGATATGTACAAAACAGTCTCCTGATAGTCTACTAACATCTCAAGAATTCAAAGAAAGAAGCCAGGGCAGTTCTAAAGAGGCTTTTATCAACAGTTTTAAGCCAGAGAGGTAATAGACACTGCTCTGGCTGGAAAAAGCAGTTTGGAAAAAAAAAAGTATATGAGAATGGACAGATGGCCTTATGCAGACGAGGAACCTGAATTTACAAACTACAGAAAAAGCAGCAGAATGGATGAATGCAGCTCTACTTCAAAACAAAAGACTCAGGTAGTGAATTTTTGTTGTTGTTGTTCATCCCATCTAGAGGGTTGTATGTTTAAGTCAAACTTCTTGCTAGGGCAGAGAAGTAGAAGGGTACCACCACCTCATGGCAACATTCTGAACATGCTCAGAACTACAGGGAAGCAAAAACGCCAGATTAAAAGCTGCTGATTATCTAAACCTATGAAGTGTTCTGAATTTTAGAAAAGTGCAAATCCCGAAGTGACAAGCCAAACGTTAACAGCTTGTATAGAAATGTCCCTCTTCCCCCAACTTCCTTAAATTTAAAAAACAGCTGTATCAGAAAGCAAAGTTTTCTACCTATCATGGCAGCTGCTCACCCTGACGTGTTACCTTAAAAATACTTACAACTTCAGAGAACAATTTATCTCAGCTACAGAACATACACATGCATATTTCTACAACAGCTTTTCCACTGACACCTTCCCATGTTACCATTGCAATGTGCATTCACCCTCTACTCCATACCTGAATCATGAAGTCATTTTCTTCTTTTACTTCACAAACACACCGAACAATCTCAGAATCACTTTCTTCAACTTCTTCATCAGGGTTCGTGGTTACATCTACATCCTGACTGCAGTCGTCATCACTCCAAAGCAGGCTGTCCATAGATGACTCACTCAGGGTGTCGTCCTCTGTATAAAAAGTAGTTAGATAAAAGCCTGAGTGATTACAAAAATGTCAAGTAACACTCAAGATTTCATCCCGAGTGTGCAGACATGTATTTCTAAAAGTATGAGTTTGCTGTGTAATTTAAGGAACATCACAGCGTTACACCATGTAGCAACCTTCAATAAACAGTAAATGTATTGGTTACCACATAATGAAGTTTTCTGTTCTCATCAATAGCTCTTTCAAAAGTATTCCAACTTAACAGCTTCTGGCATTAAAAATGTACTCTCAACATATAGCGTTTTGAACCAAAGGCACAAAGTCTCTTTAGACAAGTAATAAACAAAACTATATTTATAAATTCAACTAGGATTCACAGTAGTTTCTGCAATATGTACAGAATTGTGACTTGCTACTTGAAGCATAGAGCTCCCAAAGAGAGATAACAGGGTTCTGTCTTAGCAACCATTCCATCTCACTAAAGTAATGTCTCCATTACAGAAACATTCAGAGTCAACACAGAATTTAGTCCTGCTTCAGAACCAATTATTTTCATTTAGTGTCCTATAGAGGACACATTCATCTATTCAGGGGCAATGCACTGCCTCAGATATTCTTTAAAAATGCTCCCATGCTAATTAAAGCATTAATGCATCTTTGTATATTGAATACAACTGCCAAGAAGATCTTTATTGAACAACAGGCTAAACTGAGACATTTACCTCAACAATATTAATGCGATGTCTATGCCTTCCTTGGGGATAGAATGGGAGGGTCAGAGGGAGAAGACAAGGATTGTAACTATTTGGGAAATACTCCAATGAGCTGGAGGAGAGTGGAAGGTAAGTTTTAGTCACTCTTAAGTAGATTGTGGTCTCTCACATATATTGGGTAGAATTATTTTGATCACTTAGAAATAGAAGAACCGGTCTGTGGTACAAAACAGATCCTTTAGAGGAACACCCGTTCTCAAATTTAAGGGGCTGAGAACCTAATGCAGGAGTTCATTTTCATGTTTGAAAGTTTTATTCCACCTCTGAGAGAGGACACTTTCCTGGAGTACACTGGAAGCAACAAGTTACGCACACTGCACTTTCATTCTATGCAAGAGTTTTACTTACACAAGATCTTTTTTATCTAGGCACTGCAAAAAGCAGCAAAGCAATTGTGAAAAGGGTGAAATAAAACCATTTCCAGTACTGTTCACCTCTTTCAATGTCTATGAATGTATCAAAAAAAGTCTGAGCAACTGGCCAAGTTACTAAACTGCAAGTATATTCTATGGTCAACATGCTCCAAAACCCCAACGGATCAGACCTGCAGAATGTGTTTTAAGACGTTATCACCATCTGTACTTCAGTAGTTTAACGTTTCCTCTTTTTCCTTTATAATGGAATTAACTGAATTTCATTAATATTTTGTGTAATACCAAATAATAAAACAGTCGTGTCCAAAAAAAGAGCCACCAAACGGTCACCAACAGTGTATCTGTACCATAAGGAATTGAAGGTTCCTGTACATAATCAAGCTGTCATGCATTTTCCTATTTCCTTAAAATTTATGAGTTAAGACTAACAGAAAGAACAAAACGTTTGTCTTCCTTTATCATACCAGCTTGTGACAGTACATAGCAAGATGGACCAAAATATTAAAAATTATGAAAGCTGGAACACAGCAGCCACATTTTTATGACCTCTGTTTATGAATTACTATCAAGACACAAAGAGCTACTCAAGTGCATCTCTTCACTATGAAGCTGAGGAAGTCATATAGCTGTGTATGATACTGTCCTACCTACACAACTACACATAACCACATCCAGTGTGTGTGGTGTCTCAACCACGTACTGTCTAAGACTTGTGTAGCCTCCATTTTTAACTGTGAATGAGTTAGTACTACTTTGTAGAAATCTTTGGAAATACAAAAGGCTTAATTACTGAAGTCTGAACATTGTTATTATAGAGTTAAGGTGTTACAAAAAGGTGCAAAATGAGTTTGATTTCTGAAATCAGGGGAACAACCTTAAAGCTTCTGTGAAGGTAAAGTCAAAGCAAAAGCAGCAACATCAAGCTCTGGCTAATGAGCTGGGCTCAACCTCTTCAGGCAAGGGAAAGGAAATATGCACAGTCCCGTATAAGAATAGCCAGGTTTACACCATGATTAGCAGCTTTCATGTGTATTAGTGCAGTTCACACGTTTACTGGTAATGAAAGACTGGACCGGTAAACCACAGAGGAGAGTCATCTTACCATTTGTTTTTGATTTTCCCCTGTGCTGTCCAGAATCAGAGCCGTGGAGCAGTGTGCTCGGGTGGGCAGATGATTTATTTGAAGAAATGCATTTTGTGACAACTGATTTTTCAGGAGAAAGCTCCTGTGAGACATCTGTGTTTTCTTCACTGCCAGAGTATTCTGTAAAATTTTAAGAAGTGTCATTATTAGAAATCTGTGGTCAAGAAAATCTGACAGAAGAAAAAACCCCACAGAAGAAAACATGCCCTTAGCAGGCATACGTAATTCACTGAGACATTTCTACTTCACTATGGGAGGACTCTAGGACTTCACTACTGCTGAAAGACCTGCAAGCTTTCTACTGGCAAGAAAGTTATCATTCGAACCAGGGAAGTCTTACACAGCTCAGTCATCCTTCACTGCTGACGTAAGTAAGAAAGGCTGAAAAGACCTGGCTACCTACACCTAACTATTCTTCAGGGTGAATATGCCTACAAACACCCCTGCACTACAGGCACTTCCATACCACACTGTTAGCTGGAGCCCTCCCCGCTCACATCCCACTTATTCACATGGGCGACACGCATTCCCTGATCTCACCAAGTGGACAGAAAGCATCTCTTCTCTTATTTTCCTAGAGTATGCACGGAGCAGGATGCATGGGTGGAACAGAAAAGCCCCAAATGTGTGTAGAAAACACCCAGGACAGCTCCTCTGGAGCACCCATTCATCACATTCCGAACTGGGTATCAATCAAGGCTATCTGCAGTTAGACAGCACCCTCCAGCCAGTCATCTGTAGAAAACCTTCAAGACTAAAGAACCACACGGGCAACATAAAAAAAAAAAAAGCTTTAAAACCTAACAAGCAATTTGTGGGTGTGATTTGTGCAACCACTGCCTGAGTCTACAAATTATACTTTGCATATTATCATTGTATTTGAGGGCATCATATAATCAGGAACTCACTGAAATGTGTTTCAGTACAATTCCAAGTCAGTCTGCCTCTGGTTCCTCCTTCCCCACTACCCTCTCATGACAGCTTGCCCTGTTTCTTCATGGCAGCAAACAAAAAGGTACAATATTTTCCTTCCCATCTCTGAAACCTCTCTGTAAGGAGCTCTATTTTAACAAATGATGCATGCCAGATTGAAATGTGCTGCATTGATGATCCCAGACATCCATCAATGGCAGAGGAAGTTGCCACACTTGATTTGTAAACATTTCACTAGAAAGATCTTTCAGAATCCATTGCCATATTCAAAAGCAAAGAATCCACCCACTGGTGACACCGGGGCCTACCTATGAAGTTCAAAGTGTGAAGTGGCCCAAGGAAAGCATTCCCAAGCCTCTGTAGATGAAATCAACAGAGAAGACATGTTCCTACTACAACCCTATTAATGTAGGTGGAACAGCATGTTATGAGACACAACAGAGGAACACAGCATGAATATAAACTTTAAATCAGGCTTTTACTTCATCTCTCCAGGAGAAGAGAGATATATCTTAGAATCATAGATTGTTAGGGGTTGGAAGGGACCTCTAGAGATCATTGAGTCCAACCCCCCTGCCAGAGCAGGGCCATAGAATCTAGGGCAGGTTACACAGGAACACATGCAGACAAGTCTTGAAAGTCTCTAGAGAAAGACTCCACAACCTCTCTGGGGAGCCCGTTCCAGTGCTCTGTAACCCTCCCAGGAAAGAAGTTCCTCCTCATGTTGAGGTGGAACTTCCTGTGCTCTAGCTTGCATCCACTGCCACTTGTCCTATTCACAGGGCACAAGTGAAAAGAGGTTAACCCTTTCTTCTTGACACCCAGCCCTCATATATTTATATACATTAATTAGATCCCCTCTCAGTCTTCTCCAGACTAGAAATCCCCAGGTCTCTCAACCTTTCCTTTAGGAAAAAAAATTAGGAAGTGACACGTTTGGTAGAGCTCATTGTCACAGCCTCTGAAATCCCATTCTAAGTGAAGGCAGAAGAAACAAGGTTAACAGCAGAAGAAGAGGACCCATCAACACTTCTAAACTCCACCATTCATACAGGAGTCCCAAAACTAACTCAACTGAGAACATTTAGCACACAGGGTACTTGGGAACAAACCAAGGGGATCTACACCCTCTTTAACTGGGTAACCTGCATACAAGTACACTTACTAATGAAGAGGCAGATTTAAAGACTGACATATCCATTTTGGAGTTAGATTTACTCTGTGCCATTACAAGCACCACTGTAAGCCATCATCCAGCATTAATGATGCACCTCGAACAGGAAATCAGTAATATTAAATTGTGATTGGCAAGACAAACTACTTAATAAAAACAAAACTAACAGATTAATGAAGAAAGTCTTATCTGCAATGCCTGCTCTTAACAGTATGGAACTGGGTAATAGGCTAAACAAAATAATGAATTTGTTTTCCTCTATAGAAATAAAAAGAGCTTTACCTGACTTAGTTCTCTTTTTCTTTTTTTTCTTTTTCTTTGACTTGGACCTTCCAAAGTCTTTGGATTTTCTTTCTTTGTTCTGCTCATGTTCTTTAACAGCTGCAATAAGACAACATTCCAATTTAAGTTTTAAGATATATATACATTTGTTCTACTAATTAATTTTCTTAAAGACCTCTGTAGGTTTTTTGGACAATCAGGGCCAGTTCACTGCAAAAAAACAACATGAAAACTACTTAAGAATTCCCAGCTCTTGTAATTGGAATGGGCTGTTATAAGTCTTAACTTGATCGTCCCATAACAAAATGACAATACCATGTGGGAGAAATCAGCCATACACCAATGCTCACCTACTAATGTGCTTCAGAGATTATGAAAAAAAAAAAATTGGCAGATTTGTTATATTCATTTTCTAGATTACAGTTGAACATTTCAGAAGCCTTGTGACGGAAGTCTGACGAGAACAAAACTGCAATCCCCCAAATTCTAGTACAGTTCCTCAGTCAAATACTTTGTTTTCATTAAAAATGGAGTGACAACTGGTTCAGTTGGCTTTAACTGCTATTCTCTCACCATCTGTTCTCCATCCTATTTTTATGGGAATAAAAAAACCACCGTAATTTTTGAATGATTGGGTGATATCTTTCAATCAAGTCCATCCTCAAGGCATGCTTCCAGAGCGCGTGCCATGAAGTATAAACCTGCTGGAAGGTAATGTGCACAAAGCCTTAGATCCTAGCGTTTCTTTACAACTCCTGTCTCTCAGATTTAGTTCTCTACAGCAGAATTTCTAGATACTTACACAGCTCCTTAAGTCAATTATCCTGACTCTGCCAAGTCTTATAGGTGCAATTATAAAGTCTATTACAGAAGGATGCCTTGCATCTCAAAACGGCTCTGCTCTCAGAGTGCTTAGATGATTAAGCCACTCATCATTCCATTTAGAAACCTAATTTCAGATTACTAGTATCAGAATAAGTACCTAAAGACCCTCTATACTGTAAGAAATTTTCTCCTACACAAAACACTTAACTGTAGCTGGCCTGTAAGCACTCATGAAGCAAACCAGCGACACCAGGGTATTACCTTAACCTCTTTCATACATGCTGACAGTAAACTCCCCAATTCACACCCTAAGGCTATATATTTGTGGTACAAACGGTTCACTCAAACTGGCAATCTCAGTCCTGTTTTACCAGCTGTGATGAGCATGCAGGAGATAGGCTCATCAGGTTCTCCTCATGAGAGTCTTCAGCTCTATCTCCCGATCCTCTTAGTCCTTGAACATCTTCTGCTACTTTGACACTTATGTTCCTTTTCTGGCATGTCATTAGTGACTGCTGCTGAAATTGTGCATTGCCAGCAGCCCCAATAACTGCCAGCACTGCTGGCAGCCTGCCATGCCCATCACATGTCCTTCAAAGGCACCATGACTGGCAGCACAACAGGAAAACATCACCCCCCTCACCATTAACATTTGTTGAGGGTGGTAAAAAAAGAAAAAGACTCATATTTTCATATTTAAGTATCAGTAGAGAGCTTCCAACTTCTGTCTTACTTCCCTTTGTCCTCAACTCCTAGTCCTCCAGTGGTCAGCATCCTCTGGGTACCACTTCCTTCTCCCTGCTCACAGGGTTGTAAGTAAGTTCTGCCATTTTACTCTTTCAGAAGGGCAAAGAATAAATGAGGTAAAAATCCAGAAGAACATTTTGCATCCTTTCATTTGGGAATTGAAATTTGCAGTCAGATCATCTGATTTAAGAGATCTCAGAGCACAGAGTATGATACTTCAGTCACTATCAACATATGTGATAAATATGACAAAAAGTTGTCACTTTGTTCCACACTTTTCCCCCTTGAGTTTGCCAGCGTATCTTTTAAAAATATGAAAAACCCAAGTATTTGCAAGTTTCTGCGTATAGCTATCTTCTCATCTGCGCAACACAGTTAACGTAGGTTTTCCTAAAAAAAAAAAACCTACACAAAACAACAAAACAAAAACATCACAAAAAAACCCCCCACACCAAAAAACCCCACAAACAAAAAAACCTGCAAAGAATGATTATTATAAAAGGGACCTTCCAAAAACTCTGTACTGAAGAACCTTTTTGTCTCAGGTTGTTCCTTGTAAGCATTCTGAAGTCTAATGAATTCTCATAGAAGAAAAGGCCAGATAAGGAAGCTACCTAGGTTAGGAGCACCCTCGTAGATTCATGTGATCAGAGAAAGATAAATCGCCTTATACAATCCTAAAAATTAATCACAAAACAACTACATTTTTTGGAAAATCATAGAAAGACCCAAGCCCTCACAACCTCCTTGAATGGCAGAGACTAATGAGGACCATGATGAGTCCTCAGTCACATCCTCCACCACCACTGAGGAACTTTAATCTCTACATGCCATATTCTCAAGCAAGAAATGTCCCCCTGAGCCCAGTGAAGAGGCACTAATAGATCCCACTCAGACCTCCTTACAAGGGAAGGCAGAAAAGGTGCTAAGCACTGACTGATCAAGTACAAAAGAAAGACTGGGTTGTCCTGTCCGCCTCCAACCCCCCTTTTTTTCTTTTTTAAGTTCAGGTATCTCAACAGCTTCAGGATTACTTGAAATATTTAATGCTTGGACAACCAAGAGAACAACAGAATTAAGACACAGATAAAACAAGCAAAAAATAAGCAACTATCTTTTTGTGACCTTAAATACTTTAGCACTTTTTATATCTTAAAAATATGACACACTAACTGGGAAGAGTAAAACCCAATGTGTATAGCAACAAAACATAAAAATGCCCTATACTGATTCTTCATTGGAAACTACTGCAAAGAAACAGTGAAAAAACCACTTACATTTTATACTGTATATTTATAAAAAGCTCAACTCTCCAAAAGAAGGTATACAGAATACTTTCCATCAATAATATCGGTTCCTTACAATGCTTCAGACTTTTCCAAGATTTTTCCAAGTTTAACTTTTCCATGTTAAACTAAAAAGGCGTACCATTTTCAACTCTTTCTTTTTCTTGAGGCTTCCGCAGTGATCTCACTATGTGGTTCTTGGTTTGTTCTCTAAGAGAATGTCGGTGACTATTTAATGCACTTACAGGAGTTGAAGTTCTTCTCTTTTCTATTTTTTCACCTCTATATGGGGTACTCCTTAGGGCTATGTGTAGAGGAGCATCTACAAAGAGAATAAAGATGAAGTCCATGCTTTAAATACTTTCAAAATAAGTCTACTTCACCAGCAGCGTTCTGGTAGTCCATGTGGTGTGTTTCTGATCAGACAGACAACTCACAGTCCTAGGACCATGACCATGGAAAAGCTTTTCAATAGAAGCTGATTTAGAGGCTAAAACCGGTAATGCTTTAGTTGGTTTGGGTTTTTTCCGAAAGAAACGGTGCAAGTCTATTCTCCAAAGCTGTATTCTTCCAGAAATACTGTGGCTTTGAAGAAAGAAGGAAAGAGAAACAGTTCCGTTTGGTGAGGTAATTTTTATTATTATTTCCTTTAAGAGAAAGGGGGTCTTGTTGCTTTAATTACAGGAACTACAGCGTGGTTCTCAAAAGTGTGCTTTATAATGAAGCATACACAAGTGGCATAGAGAAGCTCTACACACCTAAGGAAGGGTGGTTTTAAAATACCACTGAAACAACAGTGTTTCAACTAAGAGCGAGATGCAAGAATTCAGGATCACTACCTAAAATTGATACAATAATGAGACACAGACATTGCTTCATCTGAGATTCCATTTACTATTTAAGTCAAATCATTCTCCTCATCTTAACTACAGCTAGCAACTCCTACTGAAAGACACTTGGACACGGAAAAAGAGAGGTGAAGCTGATAAAAGCCAAGGCTGCAGGGCATGGAGGACAGCCAGACTAAACAAGACCAGTACACTGTCTTTTTAGAGCACGACATCAAATATGTTGGCCAATGAGACCCAGTAGCTAAGATGACTGTATGCTGACTTTCAACACAAACATCCAATTCCATCATCACAAGCATCTCTAAAGTTCACTGGACACAAAAGGCAACTTCCTTCTTGTCTGAAGGCTTATCATGTCAGCCAGATTTTTCGCTTGGACACCTCTCATCAAACGTGAGTAAACTTTGAAATGACTGAAAACAGAAGGAAAAGAGTCTAAGAGAACATACTCAGCAGAAGAAATGGTATGAGGTACTCTGCCCTGACCAACATTTCAAGCTGAAGCTATAACGGCACATTAAGACTTGTCATTACGGAGCTTCTGGAAGCAAGTGGATCTCTTCATGCAAAAGCAAATCCAAGATCCAGAAATCTGAGGGCCATCAGATTATTTTTTCTCCTGATCCTCTCACTCTGAAGTTGCATTAGAACTTAAAGGGAAAAATAAAAAAATAGGAGCCATTCATAACTATTTCTGTAAAACAAACTGTTACCTTCTAGTCACCTGCCATAGCAGTCACAACAGAAGACAGAAATTAGACCAACCCTCAGACTTCCACACAGGACTGTCTTGTAAAAGCACCTTTTGTCCAGTCAGGCAACTCACTGTGCTTATTTACCTCAAGAGCTGCAATACCGAAGAAAGTCGCATGTTTTGTCCAAGAAGAATTATCAAAGCCAGAAGATACACCTTGATAAGACACCACAGTATGCTAAGTATCAAACCCAGAAAATACTCCTTGATAAGGTACTGCAGTATGGGTATGGCCTCCTGTTTTCAGCAGGACCAACTTCTCTTGCAGGAGTAAGTGTAAAATGGTAGGTTTTGTTGTTGGGTTGTTTTGTTTTTTTAAAAATACAGCTCTATTTTCATAGGACTTCTTGCTAAGAATTTGCTCATCAGATTTGCTGATCATTTCCATGATCAGTGGGTTGAACAGGACAAAAGCTTTGTCCCATGGTATACAGTAGCTGAAAAATGAGATCAAAGTACTTCATAACCTGTTTGGGAACACCACTATCCTAACAAACTTTCTGAAATGCAAACTCTGCAGCAGTACCAGGTGAGAAGTCATGTAAACAAGCTTTTCTTGAGCCTTTCTGATTGTCCATCATTCCACGTTAAGTTTCAACAATATTTACAGAACACCACCTCAGGGAACCCCAAAATTACAAAACAAAAATATACACAATCCAAAAAACCTTCATTTAGGCCTCCTAACTTGGCCCTTGCCCAAGATCTAAACCAAATTTCATGAATTAGTATTTGAAGAACCCCACGTCCACCTTGATCTCAAGGTGTCTTTCAAAGAGCACAAGACATCTGGGCATCCTGTGGGCTGTTACCTGTGCACACAGACTCCCGGTGGACCCAAACCATATTTCGTTTCCATTACCTTCTCTTAGCTTTGCAAGGCTGAAGTTTACAGTGATTTTTACTACAAATATGTCATATTTTTTATGACACAAAGGTTAATACTTCGCTGTATTTTTTTTCCAGCCACCAGCAGCACTGTCCTGGGGAGTTGAAGGGTACTTTATCATATACTAGATGTACTTTTCTTCAATAATTGACAAAAAAGTTTTCAACAAGTATGTTAAGTTTTGAAACACCTTTTGTTCCACTGATATAGAGGTTTAGAGAGTCTGAGACCTTTGAGCACTCTGAAATAATCTAGGAGTTGAGACTAAATTGGAGAAGGTGAGATTAAAAACTGGAAAGTTATCCTAATTTGGGGGAAAGTAAACATTAAAACTTCTGCCATGAAGACCCAAACTTGTAAGCCTTCCTCTTAATACAACATTTTCAAGTATAATTCCGAGAGGCCAATTAATAAAGTTATCCCCAAAAGAACAAAGAGCAATTACTTACTGTAACAAGCACAAACAAGAAGTTGTATTTATGGATATGCCTTTAAGACCTGCACATTCCCCAGGTTCAGACTTTCTTAGAGCCATGTTCATTCTTCTGAGCCAACCTTCACTCTCCAGAAGACTTCCTAGCCCCTCTGCCTCCTCCCCATCACAGAATTCCCCACTTGCAGTTTTGGAAAGGCCAACATAGAGTGCACAATACATCACATGCATTGATGGACAACATCTTCAGCTTTTTCAGTGATACAACTAACTTCTCCTACAAGTCACTTGTCCGTGCAAGCACTCTACTGAGACTACCAGGCAACAAGATGACTGTGCTGCGAGCAGGACTATGCTCATAGAGACTCCTATGCACATTCTAAAGCTGTCTACGCAGGTCCCATAGCAGTCTATGCACCTGTCACCTGTGTAGGACACAGGAGGCATTTAAGCTACAACTTCCATTCCTGATTGTAGTGGGTCTGGCTGAGCTGGTTTTCCACACAGCAGCCCTCCTGGTGCAGTGGTTTGTGCTGGGACCTAGAAGGGTGTTGACAACACCCCCGTGTTGTGACTGCTCCTGAGCAGGGCTCACACAGCACCGAGGCTCTGCCCAACATTCCCCCGCAGTGGGATGGGGTGGGCAAGATCTTGGAAGGGAACACAACCAGAACAGCTGACCCAAACTGACCAAAGGGATATTCCAGACCATATGACATCAGCTCAGCTATAAAGCAGGGAAAAGGAGGAGAAGGGGGGGCCGTTCTGTTGTCCTCCAGAGCAACCACTGTGCATCTCATAGCCCTGCTTCCCAGGGAGTGGCCAAACATCGCCTACTGATGGGACGCAGAGAATAAATCTTTGTTTTCCTTTGCTTCTGCACACGGATTTGCTTGGCTTTGCTTCTATTATTATTGAACTGCTTTTGTTTCTCATCTTATTTTCCTCCCTTTTCATTTTTTGCTCTGCTGAGGAGGGAGAGGGGAAGAAGGGGGCGTGATAGAACGGCTTGGTGGGCACCTGGCGCTCAGCCAAGGTTAACCCATCACACCAGGCTGACACTGCCTCCTCCCCATGTGTTTTCGGCTGACAGGGATCTTTTTTTCTTCAGTCCTCAGAGAAGGAGAGAGTTACTTGTTACTTCCTATTTTTCTCAGAGAAGACACTAATGAAAAGAAAACCTGCTGGAAATGACTTACAGAACCATGGGCTTTTGCGTGGAAAATCCAGTGTAGTGAGGACTGGGAGGCGGAAGGCTTGCTGGCTCTGAAGGCAGTCAGGGGTGGGCTCCTCTGCAGCCACTCGGTCGCAGGTCAGCGGAGGTGCCCTGCGCCCTGGGACAGCATGGCTCTGCGCTAAGGCACCAGGGGGACAGGGCTGCCAAGGCAGGTCTTGGTGAGCCCTGGCTGGGCCAGCTGACTTCACACCAGGAGAACATGGGTTGTTGCTTGTTTCTGAACAAGCAGGGTATAGCAGCAAACTGTCTCATGTCAGCCTAAGTCCTTCACAAAGCTTTGGCTGAATGTTCTTTCTTGCCAAAATCTACAGTTTACACAAGTCGATCTAGGAGATTGGGAGCAATGAAGCAATGACTCTACCTGCCCAGGTCTGTCGTTCAAAATACTGAGACAGTGTTGAAATGATATTGTATTTTAATTAAATTAATTATTTTTCAAGCTTTCTAGAAAAAGGAATTGTTCCCTACAAAGTGATAAAATTGTCTTAAGCAAACGTAACCCTCACCCATCACTTGTGCAATGTGCACACGTAGAGCAGCTAAACGCTGGGAGTGTTTGCATTCAGAGGAAAGCTGGATTTGGAAAACAATGCTAGAATTCAGCCTGTCTCTGTCAACCTCTCTCCTGCCAAATCCAAGACAGATTTTCCCAAATACTGTTGTTGTTTGTTGCAGTTAGAGATGTTAGAGCATCTTCTCTGCACGTTTGTGTTCAGCTCTCTCCACAGAGAGGGTGTCTGCCAGAGACATCAGCTTCCGCAATAGCCATCAAAGCATCTGGTTGAGCTGTGGCCGCTTCCTTGTAAGTGTTAATGGAAATAAAGCAATGAGTGCTAAGCATGAAGGTACAGCTACACATTAGAGATGTGCTATGGAGTAACGGGAAAGGGGAGAGAGGAACTCATGGACAGCATTTTTTCACAGTTTTTTTCCTGAAAAAGCTCTAAGTGGGACAATATGGGTTACAAGAATGAAAAAAAACCTTCACAAGACACTTGGGCTATTGTCTAGATGCAGAAGAGCAGGCTGAGGAAGTAGCCAAAATATCCAGATTAAAGCTATACATATATATGTACATAAATGAATGGTTATTATTATAGCTATGTTATATATTACATATATTAATGATATATTACTTATATACATTATATGTAGGATATATAGTGAACTGATGTAATACAGATATAGAATTAACTGAATGCATGGTCCTGGAGACCATGTAGTTTGGGCTGGAGCTTTGGACTGGAAGTACACTCAATATGCGTAAAATAATTAGCAAATTAAAACATGGATAATAGAAGACTGCCTGTAAGAAAGTGCATAGTGCAGTGTAACCAGGAACCGATGAAACACTTGTAAAACAGAGTTCAAGCTCCTGAAGCTCAGACATCAGCATGCTGCCCAGTCACACACAGCACAGCACTTGCGTGTCTACAGGACACCTGTGTGACCAATCTAGCATCTAATCAAGCTGCGCAGAAGCCATCCTGTTCCTCACGGGCTTGCGAGCTGGCTCTGAAGCAGACAGCTGTGGGCAGCGGCTGCTTTCTTAACACGCAGGGTGGGATGATGCTCCCAGGCTTTCTGCCCAGCTGGGCACCAGGACTGGGCAGGTGGAGGCAGACCCTGGGAGGAGCAGACGGACCCAGGTGCGCTGATAAACTTCTCTGTGAGGCCCAAGGTCAAGATGACCCCCATCTTGGTTTGCTATCCAAATGCACAGAGGTTTATGCCAAGAGAAAAACTGAAAGGCTTTCAGGAAGCCAGCTGAAGCCTTTGCATTGCTGTTTACTACAGAACAGCTTCAGGCTATTCCCTGGCTGAGATTTTTTCTTTATGGGGAATGAGTCAGCCAGAAAATCTGTTTCAAACTGAAGTAAGCAGAAGAAACCTTAAGACAAATTGCTCATAAGAAGAAATTGCTAGCACTAGCTCATACTCGCTCCTGTGGTGTAGACTAAACAAGAAATTAGTCATCTACCTGCTTATGTAACCATCGAATGAAACACAATTGATATGAGAGGAGTGGGACACGGAAAATGCAATTCCACTTTTTAAAAGGGATTGAGGGATCTACAGACCATTGAGTTCAGTATCTCTATCAGGCAAATGTATGGAAGCTATACCAAAGAATGTAATTGATAGAAATACAGAAAAAAAGTATGGTCAAACAGTGATGAGTTATGATTATGATTTTACAGAGGGGAAGCAGAGAGGCTGGAGGTCCCCAGCAAGCGAGCGCAGAGGTCCGTCTGGGTTGCAGAGACAGAGCAGAGCGCTGGCTGAGCCTGGGGCCGAGCCCTGTCCCCTCATCCCATCCCCTCATCCCAGCTGCTCTTTGGCAGCACGCTCAGCACCCGCTTCGTGAGGGCAAGGGGTGGCAGCACCCTGGGATGTCCCGGCTGAGGTGCTGGGGCTGGGATGGAGTGCGAGGGGCAATGCCACCCTGCCTGCAGCTCTCTGTGCCCAGTTGCCACAAGGGGAGAAAACAGGGACTCCAGATCAAACCACAGGCTCAACTACAGAAGGGGTGTGGTTCACAGATGCATCTGCCTGTCCAGTCAGATCCAGGTGGCAATATAAAGCAGCAGTATTGGAAATTGGTACTGGGAAAACGGTTACAGAAGAGGGGGAAGGCAGTGCAGAGGTGGAGGAATTGCATGCCCTCTTGCTGGCAGCAGAGAATGGTGCTGCTGTAATTTATACTGATTTCTGTGCCACCTATAAGGGTGCCACAGAGTGGATTTGTCAGTGGGAATCCAATCAGTGGGAAATAGGCCATACAAAAGTTTGGAGAGCTGGAGACTGGCGATGATTATTAGAAATAGGTAGGTCATGACCCTTAAAGGTGGGATGGATAAAAGGTCATGCGAAGAATGAAACCCCTGCTGCAAAATGGAATCAACAGGTAGATCAGCTAGCACAAATTAAGGTAGTAAATAGTGAAGGGGAAGATTGGGAATGGTTGGCTGAGTGGCTGCACACGTGAGGTCACTCAGGGAAAACAGACCTCTATTATGAGTGTCGGACCTGGGGATGGCCAGTGTCTGTAAGAATACGTGAAACAATTCTTACAGCCTGTCCAGAGTGTCGGATAAGGCTTAAGGCTGATGACCTGAATCAAGTCCCAGCCCAACATATCAAACAAGACAAGGGTCTTTGAAGCACTTGTCAAATTGATTATGTTGGTCCATTAAGGCCTTCTCATGGAAAAAAAAATATTCTGGTAGAAGTGATGTCAGGACTGACTGGCTACAGCTACTAGTACTGCCACTGGTGATCAAACTGTTCAAGCCTTGAGAAAATGGTTTCGTATTCTACCCACTCCCAAGTGTATTCAGAGTGATAATGGATCACCTTTTACTGCCACAGTGGTGCAAGACTGGGCACGGGAAGAAAGTGGGTGTTTCATACACCTTATTATCCTCAGGCTAACGGTATAGTCGAATGAACTAACAGTCTGATTAAAAGACATGCTGATGTGACACACTACAGCTGGGACACACTGTTACCACAGGCAGTCTTTATTATCAATAACCACTGAGGAAGCTATAGAAACCCCAAGATTTGGGTGTTTTGTCCCATAGAAACATTAATGAGTGTTGACCCTATACAGGATGACAAAAGAGACTATTCCCCACTACAGATGTGTGTGGGCCAACCTATAATGGTGAAGCTACCTTCTTTTGGTGTTGTGGCTATGACCCTGGCAAAACCCAGAGGCTTATATACCTGGGAAGCCCTGGACAGGAATGGAAAAACCCGCTGTATTACTGCTCAGGGGATAGTCCTCGACTTCTAACATTAAGCCTGGTTTTTAAACCAAGGCCAGCCCTGTGTCCCTTACAGGACAATGGAGAAGTGGACCATGTTGGTGCTTTTGTTAGTGATAACCAGGACCTGGATGACAACGTGGACTTGCCTGAGTGAAGAACTTATGTAGCGGAGTGGGGATTGGAATAACACTGTTGCTAATGTTGCATATACATCCCAAATATAGCGATGCCACTTCAGGACCAGAACAACAAGATGAAGAAGGCGGCAAAGGACCCAGAAGCAATTCTTGCTATACTGGGAGCAAATTGTTTGGGGAAAACTTTTGATATGTTTGTATTTTCTTAATGTTGATTATGGCTATGACAATTATTGTAATAAGCCATATTGTATGTGTAGAAGTTACATTAGAATAATTGAAGAATGATGATCCACAATGGGCACTAATCCTCATTGAGACTGCGCTCCCTTTTAACTCTGGAGGCAAGAGGTGACTGCACCACCACTCCAAGGAAACCAGTTGAGTTGTGACTGTGGTCACGGGGTGGATTTTGGTAGGTGTAGCCTCCTCGACAAACAAACATGGTGTGCCAGAATGTTTTGTAACAAGCTGAACCTTAGGGTGATTAGCTGGTGCCTCAGGGTCTAGACCCTCAGCCTATTTTGTCTGGGCTTTCTCCTTTCAGCCAATTAGAATGACCAAAGTGCACCCTCAACTCGGGTATAAATGGAGTTCCACCTAAGAACCAATTGAGACAGTTCTTCGTAGAGCTGTGGCCTTGGTAGTTGGATCCTCTCCTTGGACAGGTCATTGTTGTGCTGGTTCAGCCATCATCATTTTATGCTGCCATCAGTTGCCTGATCACACAGGCCAACACTGAACTCAG
>JAVSBS010028082.1:9431-39397 GCA_033124195.1 Coracias cyanogaster | reverse complement strand
CATCTGGAATATTGTGTCCAGTTCTGGGCCCCTCAGTTCAAGAGAGACAGGGAACTGCTTGAGAGAGTCCAGTGCAGGGCCACCAAGATGCTTAAGGGAGTGGAACATCTCCCTTATGAGGAAAGGCTGAGGGAGCTGGGTCTGTTTAGCTTGGAAAAGAGGAGACTGAGGGGTGACCTCATTAATGTTTATAAATATGTAAAGGGTGAGTGTCAGGAGGATGGAGCCAGTGACACCCAATGATAGAACAAGGGGCAATGGGTACAAGCTGGAACACAGGAGGTTCCACAAAAATATCAGAGAAAAACTTACTTCACTGTGAGGGTGACAAGAGCACTGGAACAGGCTGCCCAGGGAGGTTGCGGAGTCTCCTTCTCTGGAGACGTTTAAAACCTGCCTGGATGCATTCCTGGGACCTGAACTAGGTGATCCTGCTCCGGTGGGGGGCTGGACTAGATGATCTTTCGAGGTTCCTTCCAATCGCTAACATCATCTTCTACATATCAAAATTCTAACTTTAAGCACTACAAGGAAAAGGTTTTGCTGCTGTTCTGAATATTGCATAATTTCCTAGAACTTTAGGAACAGTAAGTAATTTCAATTTAACTCTAGTCAACAGTCTACTCCCAGCATTTATTCCTTTATTTTAATGTGTAGCAGAAAGAGTAAGGAGTCCCAGAACTCCAAAATAAAACTTGAGAGACAAGGACTTAAGTGTGATAACGCTTCTAGCATTGGAATAACAAGACTCATGACTTCTAAAGTCTCATCTGTTAGAAATTGCCACTTTTTCTTAAGTACTAAAACCTTTCAAATACAGGGAAGTATAAGAAAAGGACATTTGTACTAAAAGGTAAATGATTTAAAAGATGAAGAGTAAACCCCTCATGTACCACACTTATGTATTCAAACGCCTTCACTCTCACTAAACAGGACATCCTGAAAAGCCTTCTAAAAAAGTGACATGGACCTGTTCAGTAGACATGGAGAAAGTCCTGCTTAGGAGGCAGTCTTCCTATACATGCCTTTAAGAACAGAAGAAATGTTTGCAAATAGGAGAACAGAACACAGTTACATATGTATCTGATACATAATGACATTCCTTTTCCTCATCAAGAAAAATCCCTTTGTAGCTCCACAATAGCAGGCTTTAACAGTGAAGGTGATTTGAAAACTTTACGGTCTGCCATCCACCTTGATGCTCTGTCCAACAGCTGCCAGCACAAGCTGGTGGTTATTTGCAGGGACATGCTATGAAGCACGCCATTGAAACAATTCAGGTTCAAAGTACCCATCCACAAATAGGGAATGAAGGGGATGGGGGCTTAAAATTAACAAATATGGTTACAACTCAACACCACAATGAAATACTTGCTAGTGCAGCCAAGATGATGATATCAAACCAAGAGTGTGCACTTGGGGGAAAGCATAAATGAAGGGGTGAGATCTTGAGTCACTAGTCAGTTCATTCAAGGCAATCACAGGAAAACAACTTCTCAAACCGAATTATTCGGTTACCAAAAGCAGAATGGAAGTCTACTTGTGGAGAAGCACATGACATGCAAGAAGCCTATTTTCATCCCTGTGCAGTTGTTAGCAGCCATTCTTCATAAAGCTTTCATCCCAGGCATGTTTTCTAGGCAGTACTTCAGTTTCATTTAAGCTGCATATGAAGTATAATACACACGAGTTGGGACATTTAAAGAAACATCTTCCTTAACTGAATCTTGCGCCTTTGCACTATTTAGAGTTATAGAAGTATTTGGGGTGTAGAAGCTTACAGGTAGTAGCAGTATGTTAGGTTACATTTATCTTGTTAGGAGCAGGCAGTAGCACCTGAAATGACAAGATGTTTGCTGGACACGTCAGGCAAAGCAGACATGAAGCAAAGTAAGGCTAGATACATTCTGCTGGAGTGAGCTGTAGCTCAGTGAACAACTGGCAAGACTTGGAAATTCTTAAAAGAGAATAGCAAAGAAAGATCAAATGCCAAGACAAAAATCCACCAGGGGATTCAGCAAAGAGAAAGCTGAGTTTTACAGAACAAGCTCAATCAGAAGACAAAAGAGATTACCATTTTTATGGACCTGCAGTACAAAGAGAAGTCAGTCCAGAACGAACTTTGCATAGTTAACAATAAAAACACTGCAGCTCAAGGCTGAGATCGAGACTGCGCTTGGATGTTAAGCAAGACACCAGGAAGAAAACACTTCAGAGAACAAGATGGCAAAGCAGAAGCTAATGTGACCCTGAAGACTGCAAAGCAGTTACACTATTTCCACCACCCATGAGTTGTGTGAGGATGTTTTTCCAAGGTACAGATGCAGCAACTGCCATTGTTAAACACAAGGACCTTTTAGACCCACAGGTCCAGCAATGAGAACAGCAAATAGTGCAGGAACTGGTACTGGATTTCTACCCAACTATAATCTTGAAGTCAAAATATGAAAAGTAAAGACCAAGTAAGAAATAGGAGAGAAGTGGAGTTACCCAGACTGTTTCCTTAACATAGAAAAAGACAAAGTCTTCAAACAATACTATTCGGATATTTATCAAGTCGGGGCAGGGGGGGAAGTCAGAAACTCAGGGAACTGTAGTTTTGAAAAAAGAACAGAAGTTTAATACTCCAGTGAGTTGTTACAAAGGAATAAGAGTATCTGCATAGTCGGTTCTGTACAGAACATTATCTGTATTTCTAGATGAGGGAATTTCTTCAGTTTTATCTTCTCTAAAACCATGTTCACAAATATTATGCTTCTTCTCCACAGAGAAATATGCTAAGATGGAGCCCTAAAAAGACTCCTTCAGCCCAAAAGAAAATCGATTTCTGCTCCTTCCTGCTTGTCCTGAATGCTGCTGTTTTAAAAAAAAAAAAAAAGGAAGAGATCAGCAACATACTTACACAATGAACCAGCTGTGGTCCGTCCTCTTTTTGACCTTTCTTGATTAGCTTTTTCAGAAGCCAAAGAAGCTCTGGTTTGAATACTTCTTTTTACAGGGTTCTGCTGTGATTCTGCAGCCTTCTCCACTCCATGAAAGTATTTCATGTGATAATGCAATAACTTGGCTTTGCGGAAGGATTTTGAACAGTCCAAGAACTTGCATCTAAACTTGTGATCTTGATCAACAGTTGCAGCTTTTTTTGATGCAAGAAAATCTGCTCTCCTACTAGGTTTTGTTACTGTAAGAACAAAACAGATAAATTCCCCCATGCATTTGCTATATTTATCAAATGGTTTCCTAAACTTTAAACGACAACAAAAAATTAAGAAACTGGCATGCATTCAAACATGTTAGCTATGAAATGCTGAAAATAAAATTTTAATGCTCTTTCTGCCTTTAAGATCAATAGCTTTTAAGGGAAAACTCTGCCCTATTGTGCTCTTAAAAATTGTTTGTCATGACACCAGTGTTTTAACGAGCTGTTGTCAGAAAATGACATTTGGCTTCCATGAGTCCCTTGCCCAACAACTAATATCACTGTCTACAGAGCTGCCACAGATACAAGACTGAATTACACAGAGACTGGCTATTTTAGTCAGAACACTTGTTGCATCAAGTTTTTATTCAATTTTTTATAACTGTTCACATCTTTGGTGAAAGCACTTTCCAGGGAAAACAGTTCTGCTTCTTTGCTGACAACAACTTTTCTACCTGCTTTCTGGAGGCCTCATCCTCCCACCAAAGTCTGGTTACTTCCAAAGACAGTGGAACCAGTATGTCAGAACTACATTTTTCAAGTAAAATGGGAAATTTCAAGCAGCAATAAAAGAATGAAACTAAGCAAAAGGAAAATTCCTTGCATCTGTTACAAAATGCCCCCTGAATTAGTTTCTCAAAAAAAGCAAGGAAAGTCTTTGGACTCAAAGAAGAATGTTTTAAAGCATCTGTTTTACAGAGCACTGCTGTGCAACCCAGGGCTGTACCTGAACTCAAGCCAGTGCATTTCTATTTCTTCTTCCAGCATTTAAGAAACTTTTAATTCAGGTTTTTTCAAAGAAATACACTAAAGAAACATTCTGAACTAACAGTAAATCATATTACTGTCACCAGCATCTGTACCAAATAACACAGAGGAGAGGCAGGAATTTAGAAACACATCAATACAGAGATCCAGGCAATCATCCATCACCAGTACACACACAACATCAGAAATTTCAAAGTAAAGGACACTGGAAAGGAGGTATCGTTTTTACAAAACAGCTTCAAAATATATATTTTCCACTTCTTTTGCCAATACTAAAATATTATTTCCATATTTACAGCTATCTTCAAACTTGGAGGATTAAGAAGATCCAGATCTAGCAACAGTGCTGCACACTGTCAGTTCTGCGTTAACATGAAGATTAAGACACTGTATTAAAAGCAGTTGAAAACGAGGAACAAAAAAGGGCCCGTAACATGACAAACAAGAATAAGCGCAGAAAGAATACGACTTTCCACAAGTGTACATATGCAGAAATACATTGAACGGGACTGTTAAAGGTAGCGTCAGCACGATGTTGGTGTAAGAACACAGCGCAGCTTTGTCAGAAGTTTTTAGCATGTAGCAATAAAAATGACGTTATTGAGCTGTATACTTAAAGGTTATGTCATAGCGAAAAAGATCCTAGATAGATGTGTCTGGAACACCTTCAGTTTAAGGATAAAGAAACAAAAACTTGAAGTAATTCACAGAGAAAAAAAACAAGTAATGGTACTATGGAGGCTGATGCACAGGGAAGGGTTAAGAAGTCATATGTACATCAGACTATTAAAAGACAGAATATTCAGTTAATTTTGAGAAGAAAATAGTAAAACTGAAAACACTGCTTTTGGGTGTTTCACAAAGATAATGACAAGGAGAAAGACATTTTGGCATAGCCAGATTAAGAACATGTTGACAGGGATGATACTTCAAGCAGTTACGGCAATAGGATGGCAACAAAACTAGACAATTGGATCACACTTGCAGCACGACAGTTTGCCAATACCAAAACCAAAATTTACTGTACACCATCAAAAGTTGCATTCATAAAGAATGAAAAAAATATTTCAGGAATAGTCACTGTGGATTTAGTGAAAGCAAGTGCAGAAAGGTTCTCTTGACTGCAAAGCTAAAAACCAACATTCAGGACAATGAAAGAACTCGTTAACTGCAGCAGAAGCGGGTAACGGGGTCTGAAGAGTTAGCCAAAAAAATATTAAACAGATGAAAGCTATTATACCATCACACAACTGTCATGGTGAGGCTCTGTATCCAAGCTCAGAGCAATTCTACAGAATCTGTCCATTCTGATGGAGTGGAAAATACAGGGAATGGCTTCTAACTATCAGCTACAAGTTCCAAGAAAAGCACAGGACCAAGTCCGCTGAACTTTAGAAACAGAGGTAACAAAGACATAGGGTAAGAGGAAGGAAAGCAGATTTAAAAAACCCCACTAACTTAGTGGAACATGTAACAAGGAATCTATTCAGAGCACTAAAAGCACAGACAACCCCACAGAGTTTAAGTTATAGCTATCACCACCACACCGGGGGGCATTTTCCTTCTTCACAAGCAGCACAACAGAGCTCCCTGCCGCAGGGCACTGCGGGAAGCTGATGCTCAACCCCACACCAAAACAGCCTCTGAAGCACCTGCGCTCCCAGCAAAATGCTCTGAAGCCGACTGAATACAGGAGCATCTAAAGGGGAAACTTCCATCCTTACACAGAAATACAGCTTTTGCTCAACACACGGTACTGAACCAGGTTTCTGTGAAGAGAAAGCTTTGCTGTATTAGGTTCAGCTTTTCAGGCACTTGTTTCCAGAGGAGCTCGGTGGATGTTTTCTCTCAGTACAGAAAAAGGCCAATGATAGACCTACCACCTGCTATTTTTTCCATGTTTATAACAAAAATTAAAACAACTCATCTGACATTCAATAAGCTATTACAGTATTAAGCACAGAGACTCAAGGCCAAAAACCAGTATCTCCTTTAACTTTCACTACAGAGAAAAAACCATCCCTTCAGCATTCTAATCAGCAACCTCTCCCTTCTCACTGTGCTGTATTACCCAAGGTTCAAGCTATGACCAAGCTTACAGTAAAATGTCAGCGTGTAAATCTTCTGAGGCCACAAGAGATTCCCCCCACACACACATCAATTCTTTCTTTTGACTGACTTCTGCTGAGACGGGAGCATTTGGCAGGAGCATAGGATCTTGACTGAAGGTCACCCATTCTGAGGCATCTTTTGCAGCGCATTGGTGAGCTATCTTAGAAGGCAAGCCGTGCACCTAACATCTTCCCCAATTACAGCTGCCCCTGCTGCAGTTTCCACACCTTAGATCTTCACACAGAGCTGCCTGTTAGACTGATGAGGCTCTAGTCTCTATTTCTTGGTCCTCACAGATATATGAAGTGAAGATCAAATTACTCCTTCACCTAATGTTAAGCTAAACACATCGAGCCTCTAGAACATGTTTTCTCCAGTGCTATCTGTATTATTTTCAAGATTGTTTATCACCCTTACCTTTCCTGAGCTGACACTTTACACTGTGTTTTGGATCACTTCACACAACTCAGTTAGCTTACTCATTAACTGCCTATTTCTTCTGAAATCTTGTTGATTTTGAGTTCTCCAAAAGCGTTCCTGTTCATCATTTTAGGACCCAAACTTTATTTTCAAAAACCTGTCCTTCAATATCTCAGTTGTGAGACAAACTCCACTGCCCAATTGCTCTTCTCAAACTACTTTAGTTAGGCAGCATCCAAGGATTTCCAGTGCATCCAGAATGCCCTCAAGTATATGCGTGATGTAATAAATATATACAGCACCAATAATCACAGATCATTACATGTTCACAAAGTTTTGGGCCTGAACCACTACTTCACGCTACAAGAACCACTCAAGACAGTATTTCATGGGATCTTCCACTCCACATTTTCTCCCTGTGCCAGCACTAAATTTGTAACAATAAAAGCAGGGAATCCTGCACTGCACAGAAAGCTTGTCAGCACGCAGCACACTACTGCACAAATGTTAACACACCCTCAGAGGAGACCAGCAGGTGGGAGGATGCAAAGGCTTCACCTGCACTCTGAGGTGTGACTGAAAGCGTGCCCAGCTCACGGTGTCTGGCTGTAAGAAAATGCAAGTAAGGCAGGATGGACTTTTTATGTACTGTGTTGTTAGGCTTAAAGCGACAAGTTTTACACTACCTTGAAGGAAGCAAAGCCTACCTAGGTAAGCTGCAAGATAAGAAGCTGCTCTCTCAGACTAGATGCAAAGATATTACAGTTCTCCTTACTTGAAACCCAACACTAAAAGCAGCAAAATTAGAGAAACGCATGGTAAGTGTAAGGCAAATGGAATCCCTGATGCATGTCTATGCAAACAAAAAAGTAATATCGAGAGTTCTGGGAAATACAACTACAAACATGATAGCAGATAGGTGCAAAGAAAAGGCAGCTCACCTTCAAAGTCAAATCAGTTTGCAAGAGTAAAGCCACACAAACAGCCTTAGAGTGCTTCTAAACCTATTTTCAGATACAAAATAGCTTTAGGTGGCTGCAAAAATTTGCCAGGCTGCCATGTGCTTTTTTTTTGAAAGGCAACTTTATTTAGCTGAATCCTAATCACCAATACTGGTCCCTAAAAAAACCAGACAAAAAGCAGCAAAACAGGATTTTTATCCTCTAGTACATATCCTCTAATACACAATTTTTAAAAAGCAACTTAGGTTTTGATAGGCAATGCTATAATGCCCTTTCAGAACACATTACAAACATACATGCTTTAAGAGTCATATAAGCACTCCAAACTGCATTTACTGTTACAAGTGGCTGCAACTACTATAAATCTTGAGTCATCTACCAACCAGTGACTAAGAAAACTTTTTTTTTTAGTAAGAGCCCTTTTGTCCTTAAAAATTCCTGATATTCAAATGCTACAAGAATCATCACCTTCCCAGGCATCACGCAAGTTAAAACTAGTACTACCAGGGTGCATCACTGACCCACGCCAAAACTGCACTAACACCACATTGAAGAAAATGAAGGTTATTAATTTTATTATGTTTCGTAGCATTTTCCTACAGGAAGAGAATGAATTCCCATGAAGTAACTAGAATCAAAGCCTAAGAAAATTAAAGTTAGCACTGGGTTACAATGTTGTACTTAATTCTAAGCATGAGAAGTTACCCTTGACGTTAGTTTCCATGCTTTATTTTGTAGGAATCTTGTATGGAAGAAATATCTTGGTGTAAGATATTAAATACCCAGGTGCATGTCTGGTATTTCTGATGTTCAATGAGATGGCTTTAGTTAAAATCCACGCACAGAAGCACAGATTTTCAGGCACCACCATAATGCTGAACTTCAGGTCAGAATTCAACATAAGTGCACATTCCTGAGTTAACTTTAATCTGCCTTGCTCACAAATGGACAGAAGCGCTGGTGTCAAGAGAGCACAAGCTGTATCAGAGGCTTTGGGCAGGAAAGTGAACCAAGTCACATCCTACAGCTTTACTGCTCATATCCCATTAACTAGCTCAGAAGGCCACACGCAGCACATCTCATCAGCTGGACCGACACCGCACATGTAGGTATCACACACTCAGCTGGAATTCTCCTCCATTTAGGTTCAAGTTACAACTGCTCAGGAATGTACATTAGGGAATCAGAGAGAGGTGGCAATAACATCAAAAGGTATCCAAAGGGTTCACAGCTTTTTGAACTCCCAGGGGTTCAGCTGCACACCAGCACTATACTGGTGTCCTGCTCCATCTACCTGCCAACAAAATTATGCTCCCTAAATGCTGAAAAAGCAGAACTGAGAAATACTACCTTATAAATTTCAGAAGTGAATCCTGCTCCCTGCTTCCTCCCCTCCAACCTCAAGTTGCACCAGGGGAGGCTTAGATAAGATATTACAAAAAATTTATTCTGTGTAAAGGTTGTCAAAGCCTGGCCCAGGCTGCCCAGGGCAGTGGTGGAGTCTCTGTCCCCAGAGGGATTTAAAAACCATGGAGCTGTGGTGCTGAGGGACATGGTTTAGTGGTGACCTGGCAGTGCTGGGTTAACAGCTGGACTTGATCTTAAAGGTCTCTTCCAACCAGAATGATTCTAAAACACAGCATCTCACCCCAACACATAATACAAATTCAAGGGGATAAAATAAGGCAATTGTAAACTGCATCTGTGGTCTCAAGTAGAATGTAAGTATGCAAGTAGAGGGGGAAAAATAAAAAAAATCTGCTGACATTTTAGTTAAACCTAAATCCTTACATCTGTCAATCATTTCCCTGAAGCTTTTTCATGGGAGGAGAAGAGATTTCCCCATCAGCAACAAATACACAGAGAAGTCACATTTTTACACAAGCAAGCCTGTTTCATCTACTTGTTCCCTCACAGTCACTAGAAGTGATTTGTTTGTTGTAACCCCCAACAGATACTGCTGAGTACATACAGGCTCTCACCGCATTGTAGCCCTCAACTCAGATCCCCAAACTTTGCTTTTTTCAAAAAAAGCCTTCTCTGAAGATGAGCATACACCCCAGTTGACATATACCAGTATGTTTTTTATGAACACCTTTGATTTCAAACTAAGACATTGTGAAACACCATGAGAAGCTTTGCATTCTAAATGAGTACTTATATTAGACAACAGATGCCCTTGGAGGAGGCATTTTTAACAGTATTTGATCCCAAAGCTTTGTGATTAGACATATTATGGTACCAAGAAAAATCACCTTCGTTTTTTTAGAATATTCCATGACTACTTCTGGATTTTACAAAGTCAATGGCAGCAGAAGCCTTCCTAACACTGCATTAGCTGTTTTGAAGAACATCTATAACCACTACCACAATTTTTTCATACTGTTAATAGAGTGTGTTCTTTCAAAAAGTCAGGATTTACCATTTACCATTCTCTAAATTCTCGGATCTTATCCAAGTCGTGGTTTGTCAATCTGAAGTTCAATGAGTACCTCTAAAAGGATTACACAAAAGACAAGGGTCATCTTAAAAATGCTACAATTCAAACTGACAAGTTTGCAGGAATTCACAAAACAAAAGGCTAAATGGTTGTCAGCTAAAAAACACTTGAAGAAATGCACTAAGTTTATCATGCAAGATCACTGAAATTAAAAAGCGTTTTATCAAACTGTTTTCCTACATAAAGCGTGTCCAAAAAGTGACTGTATCCACTGGAGTGGAAAGCTTTGCCACACCTTCTCTTCAGAGGCTGAAAAGTGAGTATTTTCAGACATACTAAAAACTCTTTCCATCTTAAAAACTGCTACAGCCTCCTATATCTCTTCTAAGAGCTGTCTCTGAAGTGGACGTCCTGTATACCCTGCCTCTGAGCAACTCAGCTCTCTGTACCCACCTGGAACCTTGCCTGTGCCTGCACACCTTCTCACATGCCTAAGACTGGACTCACACCAGCCACCATTCTCTTAAAGCACAAGATTCCAACAGGATCAAGAAGCATCACTGCTTTTCAGCATTTCTTTGCACATGCAGTGACAGAAGCATCTGTAGTCTTTCTGTTGAGAACTCCAGGGACATCTTCCAGAGATCCAGTGAAGGAGGAAAAAAAATGAATGTGCCTTTGCTGCTACAGTGGATAGTCCCTCCTACCACTTGCAAAAGCTACTCCAGGGTGAAAATTTGCAAACAGGACATAGCTGTTCATCTTAAAATTACATTCAAGGGTGACACCTGCTCAGTGTCAAGGGCACCTTGGAGGAAAGGAACTTCAAAT
Organism: Coracias cyanogaster; assembly: GCA_033124195.1. NCBI lineage: Eukaryota > Metazoa > Chordata > Aves > Coraciiformes > Coraciidae > Coracias > Coracias cyanogaster. Next base: position 28,665 of record JAVSBS010028082.1, on the reverse strand, counting down.
TACAAAAGGAAAGGGCTACGAGCACAGCACTAGCTGTTAACTCTGCTGGCACTGCAAACTTCCAACAGGCAGGATACAGGCTTAGCTAACCTGGACAGCAGGTGACTGCAGCAGTACCTGCCAAGTGCTTGGGAGGAGCTTCACCAGTTCAACACATGAACTTAAGGAAACCAGTGATGTTACCCTGCAATTACCCAGATGAAGCAGAATCACAGAATGTTCTAGGCTGGAAGGGACCTCTAGAGGTCATCTGGTCTAACCTCCCTACACAAACAGGGACATCTCTAACTAGGTCAGGTTGCTCAGAACCCCATCAAGCCCGACCTTGAATGACTCCAGGGACCTCCACCACCTCTCTGGGCAGCTTGTGCCAGTGATCAGTCACCCTCATATTAAAGAGCTTTTTTCTAATATCCAACCTAAATCTATCCTTTCCTAGCTTAAAAACATTACTCCTTGTCCTATCACTACAAACCCTTCTAAACAGACCTTCCCCTGCCTTCCTGTAGGCCCCCTTCAGGTACTGGAAGGTCACTATAAGGTCCCCCCTGGAGCCTTCTCTTCTCCAGGCTGAACAGCCCCCACTCTCTCAGCCTGTCCTCATACAAGAGATGCTCCATTCCCCTGATCATTTTGGTGGCTCTCCTCTGGACACGCTCCAATATGTCCACATCCTTCCTGTGCTGGGGGCTCCAGAACTGGACGCAATACTCCAGGTGAGGACTCACCAGGAGAGAGTAGAGGTTCAGAATCATGTCTCTTGAGGTGCTGTGCTGGCCACACTTCTTTTGATGCAGCCTATGATGTGATTGGCCTCCCAGGCTGCCATTGCATGTTGGTGGCTCATCCAGTTTTTCATCCACCAGCACCCCAAGTCCCTTTCCACAGGGCTGCTCTCCAGTATATCCTTTCCCAGCCTACACTGATAACACTGGTTGCCCTGGCCCAGTATTCAACTTAAAGTGTACATTAAAATTGGTTCTAACTGCTACGAGAGAGGGAGGAACAAATTCATAGCCACTGGAACGAGCGACGTGTTTTACATCCTTCCTTTGCTTTGGAGATGTGCAGGCAGGCTATCCATAGCCCATGTACTCAGAGCAACGGCATTTCCTTGGCATTGGAGAAGTTAGCCTTCTGTTCAGGTACAACAGCCAAACGGTGGTTTTGCTTTCATGAGCCAAAATGAGCTACGGCCCATCAGTTAAAAAAGTTAAACCCAGAAGTACTTTACAGACGGAAAAGGACACAGCAGCTCGACTAGGAAAAAGAATCTGCAGCCCCCTCCACATCTTCTGAACTCCCTGCCAGAACACAGGGAAGGAAAGGCATGGCCCTGTACACTTCAGCTGAAAAGACTCTGGATGTACCATAGCTACAATACTGGTGGATATATTATCAGCCTAGTTAGGAAGGAGAGTAAGATCAAAAGAGCTCTAATTTTTAAACAGCAGAACACCATGTACAGATCAAAACTGAGCAAAGGAAAAGAGGTCAACTCCTTCATGCACGGAAGGTGTGCACCTGTGGCAAACGGAGAGGACTTCTCATTTGTACAGTTACATGCAGGCAGGAAAGAGGACATATGCAAGCAGGAGGGTAAATCTGGGACAATCGACAAACAAGATGAAAGCTAGCACATACAGACTACTCGAGCAATGCCGAGCAACTGCAAATCCCTCTAAATGCTCTGTTTCACTTAAAATTAAGCTTCTTTGATGCAGCATAAATTAGGGAATTTGTAGTTCAAGTTTCCTCCGTTAGGTGCAGATACAAGTATTAGAGTTACAAGAAATAATCACAGGAGAGCACTGTTTTGGCATAGTCTACTATCTGCATAGGAAATTTTAATTTGAAAATGCAAGGTAAGTACACTCCCCAGCTAAGAGAAAAGCGAATATACACATTAAGATATACACTGAAATGTTTGAACTATTTCATAAATTTGCACTAAAACCTCTAAATAGTCTTAAGTATAGCTTAAATATAGCATAAGCCAAAACAAAAGGATATAGAAATGCACAGTCAGGATTCCCAAATATCAATGCTACCACATACCCGCAGCACAGAAATGACAGAAGAACCTGATATTTTAAGATGTTACTCCAACTTAATCCAAAATTACAAACATAAAATTATAACCTGAAAACAAGAATTTGTTCATTTCACCATTCACATGCTGAAAATGTGACACCCAGTCATTTAAAAATTATGATTTTCACTTTCTGTAACATTGCTATCAATCTCCAAAGCGTAAGACTGAAACTGAGCCTATAAAGGAACAAAAATACATGTTTTCCCCTGTGGTTAACAGTGCAAGAATACACAATTTTTGTTAGTGACATTCGTACACAGACAAAACACCTTGCGTCAGTTGCCTTAAGAAAAGCATCAATATTAAATATTAAAATAAAAATTTGAACCTGTATCAGCAGAAGGCTCTTGAGTTCTGACAGAGGAAGATTCAGTGTCTTCAACTTTTTCTTCCTGCAAACTGGCATCCGTACTGAGTGCTGTGCTTTGTGAGGTGTTTCCAGGAGATCCTTGTTCACTGAAACTTTGGTCAGATTCAACAGGAATTTCTAACTGGACTAGAATTGAGGAAAATAATTTTCACTGAGTATAATGCACACAAAAGCGTATTCCAGACCAGTGATGCGTGTGTTTATTGCATGACAGTGAAGATAAATATCCATCCGAGCTCAGACTGCTGTTGTATTAACACAAAGTTAAGTTTTTGCAGCACAGCTACTTGTAGCAACCCCCCAAATGTAGAGCTGCTCAGAAACAGAGGTTGCTAACTCTGTATGGACTAACATGGGACAGGTCTCCTCAAACCATTATCAGAGCTCCCCCAAAAGATAAAGGCAGTGAAGCACAGGGCAAGAAAAGGGACCGGTCGAAGAATAAAAGTATCCCATTTGATGTTTTTAGTGCTCAACAAGAGGATTAAACTAAGTTTGGCATTTGGGTTAGTACCTCAATCTACAAGTGTTAAAACTTTTTTCTGCAAACTCTGCGATCCCAGCCAGTTATCCCTCTATTGGAAAAGCTCCCACCACGCAAGAAAAATGCTAGGGTTACTGATGGAGAGGGAATCAAAAGCAAAAGGCAGCAGTGAGATATAAACTCTCCCTGACTCTTCTCTGCGTTGTTGACAAAGATCAGGTTTTAATTGCAGATATAGAGCCTGCACATTATGCAAGTGAAAATAAGTGCTTGCAACAAGTAGATGACTGCCATGCCACTGCAAATCTGGAGTATACTAGGAAGCTGCTTACCCTTCTCAGATTCCTTTTGGTTAGATACTGCATCTTTCAAAGGCTGAATTTCTGCAGAAGCTGTTATGTGATCAGTATTTAAAGTCTCATGGCTAATACTAGATGAGAGTCTTGAAGATCGTCTCCTGATCTGGTCTCTTTCAGGGTTATCTGAAGAGTTCTTCAATTTTTCCTGAGCTGGAATAGGCAAGTTTAATGGTACCATGGAGTTACAGGATTACTAAATAGCTCACAAGCAAGATACACCCTCCCAGTGACAGTCTGAAAGTGGTGGAGTTTTTTTAAGGACCGACACTAACAGCAAAAGCCTTGGTGATTAGACCGCTCTGTAAAAGCGACAGTCATATTAACAGTTATAAATAAGCATAAAAACAGAGCAAAAGCCTATCTCTCTCTCAACTTTTTCTTGTAGCAACAGATTTGAAGCAAAAATACACATCAATATCTTTCTGGTAAAACACTGCTTTAACTAGCTACCATCCCACAGACAGAAGTCTGAGCAGCAGTTAGATGAGACAATTCAGTCACACAAACAGCTCTGACCCTAAGCTGGACAATGTACGTGCACTGAAGGTTTACAACTCTCTAGTCCTAAGAAAGGGAAAGAGCCTTCTTCAGATCTTCATCTCCTTGTTCATGATACTACTATGAAGAATTTTCTTTCCTCATCAACACACTCAGGTTCTTCAAGATCACTGCACAGTCTACCAAGATAAAGTAGAAGCTGTTAGACCACAGTGACATGAGCGTTTACCTAGTATTAAAGTTTCTTTGCTAAACAATGGGGCAGTCCCTCCACCTAAGAGTTTCTACAACTAGAAAAAGGCTTTTATAACCTCCTATATATTAGAGGCAACGTAATCACTGCCTTCCCTATGTCTACAAACTTCTACATCAGGACTCGCAGCTTGTGGCTCCTTTATCCAAGCTCAGCTTCCAAGATTTAGGAGGGAATTTCAGCATGATGATGCTACAACACGAACGGCCAATTTAAGGAAAACGGGTATGCATTTCTGCTACTTCACATATCACAGTTCAAGGTTAACACGACAGATTTTTTTCCCTACCCTCCACTTAAGCTTCAAGAACTTTTATGTACACATACTGAGAGATAATACCAAAAAATACTCACATAAGTTTTTTTCAATCCTGGGACGCTTTGAGGGAAGTTCACCTCCTTTATGTATTTTCCGACGTCTTAACTCCAAAGTTATAGGCTGCAGTGTCTGAGAACTTGCCTCTACGTATTTAGAGAACAAAAATTGACTGGACACATAGCTGCAAAACTCCCAAGCCTCACAACATAAAATACTGAACTTGCGGAAATACAATCTCACCTGGCTTTCCAAAATCCAGGGCTTAGCATTTAATCCTACTGCAGACATGTTTTATCATAGATGAAGATTACTTGCCTAAATCTAATCTCTGAGAAACCACTGAAGCTCCAAACTTGACTAACAAGTATGCTTCTTAGCTGTCCTAATCAAGCTTGAACAAACAGTAGTTTTAACATTTTTTAAGTTTCTAGAGACTTTCACTAGGTATTTCCAATCCTTCAGGTAAGTTTAGAAGGGTTCTGATAGATGGCCTGTACATTTAAGTGTAGCTACATACCAGCTGGAGGTGTTATCGGCGGTCTTCCACGTTTTCTTTTCGTTTCTTTTGCGTTTTCCTGTGGACTCTTTACGTTGTCATTCTCAGGCTTCTTCTCAATTTCTGTATCTACTGAATATTCCATATCATTCTCTGATATATTCTCTTTATCTTCTTTTCCATTCTTAGATATATTCTTTTCTGAGACCTTGCCTTTTTCTGAGATGACTATCAATTTTCCTTCTTTATCAGGTTGCTTAACTCTTTTCTCAGTCTTTAATGTCTTTTCATCCTTGTCTTTCTTTGCATTACTTGTTGCTTTCCTCTGTTCTTTAAATTTCTCCCGCTTTTCAGGAGATGACGGAATTTCATTACCTCCTTCCTTAGGCTTAGCATTACCCACAATATTCTAGAATAAAGAGAACGACACATGAAAATTAACTTCTTGCAGTCTGCAAGTCCTCCCTCATTTTTATACTTAGTAGGCTTGCACTCTCGTCCCATTTTTCACAGGGTAAGAGCAAATACTCTAATGCAGCCCACAGACTAAAACTTAGAGGCACTTAACCGTTTAAGGACTCACGCAGGTTCAACAGGACAGTGCAACAGATTCACTCTTTTAACAACTCAAGGGTGTAAAAGATTTGCTGTTCCTTCGTTCCCACATGCAGGTTAGGTCCATACCAGCTTGCATGTACTACTTGAAAGCCTACTTTGGTCCTCTGCTCTGGTGAGACCTCACCTGGAGCACTGTGTCCAGCTCTGGAGCCCTCAACACAAGAAGGACATGGACCTGATGCAGAGGGTCCAGAGAAGGGCCACAAAAAGATCAGAGGGCTGAAGCAGCTCTCCTATGAAGACAGGCTCAGAGAGTTGGGGTTGTTCGGACTGGAGAAGAGAAGGCTTCAAAGAGACCTTACAGTGGCCTTCCAGTACCTGAAGGGGGCCTACAAGAACGCTGGGGAGGGACTGTTTACAGAGGCATGTAGCAACAGGATGAGGGGCAATGGTTTTAAGCTAGAAAAGGGGAGATTTAGATTAGACATTAGGAAGAAGTTCTTTACTATGAGGGTGGTGGAACACTGGCACAGGTTCCCCAGAGAGCTGATGGAGTCCCCATCCCTGGAGACACTCAAGGCCAGGCTTGATGGGGCTCTGAGCAACCTGATGTAATAATAAGACATCCCTGCTGACTGCAGGGGGGTTAGACTAAATGATCTTGGAAGGCCCATTCCAACCCAACACATTCTATGAGTCTATGACATTGGAGAAAGAGTCAGTCAAGATTACAGAAAAGGGCAAACTGCTCAATCACTTGGATGCAAAAACTAGTCTCCTTTCACAGAAGTGCCTCATTCAAAATAGACCAGTATTTAGCTTGTAATTATAACTGCGACAGAAACGTGCCAAGAGTGATGTAAAGCAACAGCAATCACCTTCATCAGGAACCACGTGATGTTAAAATCTACACATTTCAATTTAAAAACAAAATTTTGAGCTTTGTCTTTCTGCAATTTGTGTTCACCACTAGGATATGAAACCCCATAATAGTATCTAGCCAGCAAGCTACTTATAAAATATTCAACTATATTTCCCCATAGCTCTTACATGGTAACACCAAACCAGGAAGAACATCCCCATCAACAGGTCACTGCCATTCAATATCCTTTCCATTTTGTGATCAGGTTTCACATCACCTTAGTTGGATGTTGATTTTGGGTTTTTTTTCCCCCCTTCCCATGATCCTAATACAGGCTGGCCCAGAACTTCTCTGCTCTGATGATCAAAACCATCTAACTTTGTGCCTGGGTTAATAATTTGTATTTGGTTGTGTCTCAACCCTGCCTTTAGTTGAACCCTTCCTGCTGCCTAATAACTGGAAGTGTTAAAGATCAATCCCACTCCTTTCCAGATGTAGCTCTGCAAGGCACAACAAGCTTACGCTGAACAAGGATCAGAGGACAACAAAGGCTACAGGCCTCTTTGGTGAGAGAAAGGGAACAGACAGTTTGGGTTACATAAATTTCAGAGAATACACTTACGACTACCTCCTCGCATTACATCTTGCCTCTTCCCACTCTGATCCTCCCATCTGTACACGGCTTATGTGAACTGGTACCTTTCAAGATTGTCATTTTCAGACCATGATCTTAAGACATAACCTTCATGCAATACAATAGTGAGTGTGCAATCTGTTCCCTTTATTTTAACTGTACTTGGCACAGAAGTGATAAAAGCCCATTTTTAAGAAGTGAGATCAAGTGATAGGAAGAAGGCTGAGGTGCTCAAGGGCTTTTTTGCCTCAGTCTTCAACTGCAAGTGCTCCTATAGTGCACAAGTCACAAAAGGCAAAGACAGGGACTGGGAGAATGAAGAACTGCCCACTGCAGAAGATCAGGTTCAACATCATACCCTAACTTACATTCACAACTTCAGCTCTCCAGTGGCTCAAGTATTTTTTAAAAAACTTTACTTCTGATTGTGTAAATGGAGCTCGCTAAGAAATTCACCCTTTATGCTTTTTTATGCTAAAAGACAGAACAAAATATTCTGCCATAAATTGTCCTGGGCTAAAAGAAGTCTTCCCAGCCAATGGTTAAACAGAGAAGAAATGCTATCCAAAACCCACCCAAAGCTATGTAGAAACATGAAACTCCATGAAGGAGAAAGGAGAGAAAATATTTTGCCTTTCTTATGCAGAGTATTTTTAAGATTATTCAGCTTCATGTATTTCAGGTTAAATATGGTAGAATCATTTCTCATGGCAATGAAGATTCTTCAGGTAGTTCCCTTGTAAGTATTAGTCAGCTCTCTACCAGGCACTATTATTACCACTGGAAAGCTATTAAGAGCACTTTGTGGACAATCTGAAAGAGTTTTCACTCCCAGCCTGGCAGGTACACAAATCTGGAGACCTCCAAGGAACGGCATGCCTCTTCACAACAGCCACAGATTTAAACTGCATCCACTAATGCTCATTATTGGAATATAAATTTAAGATTCATGTAGGGGGAGGGATTCAGTTTCCTTGCTCAGACTTAAAGTTCCAGAAAACTAAAAGCAGAAGGTGTGGCTAAAAACATGCTGCAGCTACCACACAGGAATGCGTGGCAAGATCTCAAACTTAAAACCATTCCTGTAATGAAAATTATTCTGGAGCAGATACTAAGGTGCGAAGAAGTTTTAACTTAGTTACACAGGACTAGAATTTGTCAGCCTTGCCTACAAAGTGCTCGCACATGAGCACTGAAGTACTAAGCAGCATCTTGTCCTCCTCATCATGGTGTTTATTATTTTTTTTAACTTAGAACGGCACACTACTACTTTCATCACAAGCTGAAGGTTGAATGCAAAGCACTGAGCCGGGGAAGGGCTGGTAGAACAGCCAAACCACAGAAGCAGAACATGGATTAGTAAAAAACTTATGTTCTCAAAGTCTGGATGTGGAAGATTACTAGATAGCTTCCTTGAAAGTCTCGATACTATCAAGTAGTTTCTTTGGGAAACAATATAGTTTGTCCACTCCATAGTTCCCATCACTTAATTTTTAAAGATGCACATATTTAATCTCAAATAGATGAAACAACCAAAGTGTGTTGCAATAACCTACCACTAGCTTTGGTATGTACATTCCGAATCTTCCAGCAAGTTTTAGAAAACTGCTTTATTTATACATCTGTGACTTCTTTAAGTCAAGAGATGCCTTCATGAGAATCACAGAATGGTAGGGGTTGGAAGGGACCTCTGGAGATCATCTACTCCCAATTCCCTGCTCAAGCAGGTTCACCTGGATCAGGCTGCAACCTGAAAGCTTTGGAAGTCATACTGTGAAGATTATTAATAACCTTTTAATGGACTTTATTTCAGATGTATAGCAATAGATAGGTTTCATTCATTTCATAATTCATCAAATCTAGCCACCTGAACTGTCAGGTTTATAATACACTAGTAGCACAAACACAATACTTACCTGATCTTTGGAAAAAGCTTTGACATGAATGTTTTTGACAGTCTGAACTACACCATCATAAAATTTCACAGTGTATGTACCTAAAATTTGAAAATAAAGTGTAAGAGTTTAAAGATCAGAAGTTATTTAGCAAAGCATTTGCTAATACCTCCAAGACTCCAGCTGCATATTTACCTCTAGATAAAAGCTGCCTTTTTTGTGGTGTTAGAAACTTCAACAGCAGAGGTGTTATCACAGGCCAGGTAAGGGAGAAACAGTGAAGTTACCAAAAATAGTTATGGTAAGCATAAAGTTGCATGTCTAAGCTTGGAGTTACTCCGCAGATGTACTTTTCTCAGAAAACCAAAAATATTTTTTGGTGGAATACTCCAAGGAGAACGTCTATGTCATCTGTTGACCTCGCAACATACAGTCAATCCAGAAAATGCCCAGCACAAGAACAAGTCCTTCATAGCTCCTTACTGACATTCAAAACAGATAAGCATGGCTGTGCTCCTCCCCCGATTTGTAAAGGCGTTTTCCAGTTCTGACACTAGCTTTACTGCAGTTACACACGTCTTGACAATAAACTTCAGAAAAAACAACTTTTCCCAAATATAGACGTAAAGCGATTACTGACTGGATATCCTAGCAGAAAGTTCTTTCATATCAAGAAAAGGATAAGAAGATAGGTTAAAAAAAACTGATGGCAGACTAAAAGTTGTAATTGATAATAAAACTTTTCACAGTTGTCTTCTGCTTTCCATACTACCTCTACACTCAATAAGTAAGGTTAGAATGTAATTAGAAAAGCGCTGCTAACAAGTATGACAAAACCAAAAGTGACTCCTTACCATCTTTGTTAACAGAAGTAACTTTGGCTGGATAGAAGCGACAATCAGACCAGCATGCCAATACCTGATCATTTATATGAAATCCCTGAAAGACAGTAGTTAAGTGTTTTCATCTGAGAATTACCGAAAAATAAAACCTCATTAAAACATCAAAATTATTAGTTTTCCAACATTTAAAGTAAATCATAAAACTTACACAGGAGGCAACACAGCAACAGGGAAGCTTTTTAACAGTCATCATTCACACAACTGCACATGAAAATGTTACATACTCAAATGTCCCCTATTTTCTACTTACTGCACAACCTTCTTCCTCATGTAATCCTTCTTTTCTTAACTGTATTTTCTCTAAGGGACGCAAATAAGGACTGTCCCAACAAAACCATTCATCATATCTATGGTTCCAGCGTTTGAAATGAATAAGCACCTTTCCTTCTTCATAATCAATGTCTTCAATGTGAGCTGGATACCTGGTGAAAAGGTAGATTGAAATATTTCAACTAAGAATAAGGTAAGCTGTCTCAGAGACTTAACTACAGTAAAACACATCACACAAATGGAGCCTTCTGCATGATCAAAAGCAAAATATCTGCAGATCTGCACAATCAGGTGTGATGGAGAGCCAACAAACTACACCTAATAACCTTTAGTTTCTACAAGCTTAGTATTATTTCAGGTATCACTTGTATAAGCAATAAAGATGCTACAAAATTACTAAGAGCTCAGCACAGGATGAATCCCAAAACACAACAGCAAAGGTAAACATCGGCTGCAGGAAGGGGAGATAACTAATGAGTTCTTAGTCTGGAGTTGAAAAAAAAAAGCATAACTAGTGAAGGAAGTCAGAAAAACCTTACCTACACCTAGAAATTTCACATCAACTCAGAGCTGGTAGCTTCAGCTCCCTCTTATCAAGAGTAACACCTGGGGGTCAACACACTCACTTCTCTCAGAGGTGTCCATCAACGGGCATCAGGAATCATCTTCCCGGTGTAACAGCAAAAGTCTAGCACGCACACTAAACCCAATTTAAGCTTCATATTCTCAAGGCAAATTTAATCTGCAGAGTCCTGGGACTTTTAACTAAAAATCTCTCACTGTATTAGAAGTACAGGAACCTGAGATGAATCAAATTAAGTTGTTTTTAATCAGGAAGACTAAAAACTATGGATTTCTTTAATTGCATTGGTAATTGGAAACTTCAGTAAGTATTTCAGAATCATAGCATATTTCACTATCTCAAATGAACAGAACACCTCAAGTATTGACGTTTTCTTCTCCACAGTAACAGTGCCAGAAGAAAAACTTCACTTGTCTTCAGTTATTTGTAGAAGACAAAGCCCCACTGAATTTTTGAATCAAAGGAAAAAAACACACCCAAATCCACAAATATTCTTTACCTGATAAATCACATTTAAAAAGACAGAACAAGTCATAAAAAGAAACGGCATCTCAAAAGGATCAAGCCTGATGCCAGAATAAAACACAGACATGTCAGAATTAAGACTTAAATGCAACACAGGCTACCATCCTGCAATGCTGAACAGATGAAAAGCTACCTACAACTGAAATGCTTCAGCCAGTCTGTGACATGTCCAGTCATGCCTTGTTCAAAGAGAGCTACAAACAGGCCACACTCGAGACTTCCACTGCAACCACAGACCAAGGCTCTGCCTGACACTCAACATCAGGCACCTCAAGCTACGCCACTAGCTCATCCCGATGTATTATCAAAACACATGCAGCAACAGTTGTGGAGGAGAGGAAGACAAATGGGAGCTGCTTATGGCACAGTATCTCTTAACTGGTTACCAGCTTCCTAGGAAGGAATTAACTTCCTTCATGTGACAGTCAACATATTTCATAGTTAGGTAATCCCAAGCGCTGTCCTGCACAGGTTCACGAGGAGCGAATATTCACAGTGTTTCCACTTATAACAACACAGCTCCACTCAACAGAGTTTATTCTCTGATCTCAGCAACTGCCTAAGTACAGCCAATGGCAAACATCAGTGTCCAGTTCCCTAAAAAGCGCAGCAAAAACAGTGGTAGGAATTCCTACATCTTCTCAACGAGAGATCAGCCAGAAGGACGCTTTTGCCACCAGGACTGCAATGGGCCTAGGGCTTGTCCAGATTCTCAAGTACCAAGAGGGACGCTGATAAAGTGAGAGAGTACTGATGCAACACTAAGCTAACAACCCAGTCCATGCAGATAACCACCTCTGGCAGACACACCCAACCCACTAACTTTCTCCCACTGGGGAGAGACAAGTCCAAGTGGCAAGAGTCAACTATGATGCAAGACTGTTCCTTGATTTACAGCCAGTAAAAGGAGGAACGTTATCCACCAGAAGAAACAATCCCAGAACAATGCACCACTATCACCTCACCTTTTAAAGACTCCTTGATGGGAGAAGAGCTGCTGATTTATCACCAAGAAAAATATACCCAACAGTGAGACCAAATCTCAGCCTGGCTAAGAGTCAGCATGGGTGAACTGGAGCTCTTGGCCAGCTCCTGGATAACACGCAGGAGAACCTGAATAAACCTCCTCTTTCAGAAGCAACCAACATTAGCCAACATATGTTCAGTCCTCTTGACCAAAGCAGCAAACCTCTTAGAAGCTGTGCTATACCTATCCACAAACTTTGACAGCTCCCTGATACTACCTTCCTTTTGGATGCAAGACACAGCACTTGCAACTTCAAAACCAAGCAGCAAGGTTCAGAGGTTCTCAAAAGCTCTGAGCACAATAGATTGACCATGCAAGATTCCCTCCAACATTTGTAGCCTAGCCTTCAAAGCATTGAGCAAGCATGCCACAGCAGGAGGCACAAGTCACAGATCTCTACAGGAGTAATACAGCCAATCCATACACATGCACCAGAATGCCCGTGAACATGCCAAGGGGCAGAGATAACTTAAAAGAAATTAAGACTTTATGTATGTTATCAAGAAAGCATACTATGGTAGGAGACACAAAGTAAAAGGCCAACAGCTGAAGCCTGGCTAAGGCCTGAAAAAGAGTACAATCATCCTGCGTCCAGGGATGTTCCAACACATCCTCCCTCAAACCACACAGGAAGCATTTAGCTGTCTCCGTGGGTTTCCAGGACAGTTAACAGATCCTGGGTAAGAAATTCCCAGCTGGTACTGATGCGAATCTAACACACTGAAAAGCTGAAATCAGATACAACTTCTTGCAATATACTGGTAGGCCAAAGCAAGTGTTTTCCAGCTCCATTCAAAAAGAATGTTGAGCTGGTACCTTCCAAGGCCTTACACACTGGCTAAGTGGAGTCACACGACCTCTTCTTGGTAAGAGAGGTCTGCAGTAGTCAGCACTGAAGAACTGAAATGATCAAAGGCAAAAGGAACTCAATTCAGCTGGGACAGTGCGTGCACATTTATTGTTACAGTTTGCCTCTCTAGGACCTCTCCATTTAGGACTACACTCCTGGAGCCGTCCTATTACTCCATCCTCTGAAGTCCAAACCTGTGTATAAAGAGAACTCCCAGCATGCACGGAGGCGCTGCCTGAGCTCTCCCCCTTTAGCATCCTGAGATCAACAGACACTATCACAAGTCTTTCATGACAGCTCTGATGAATCAACCAAGCCTTACGTCAAGCACCAGAAGTACTCACAGTACTCTCTGGAGTTCAAGTCTAGGAGGTGACAGACAACTGCACCAGCAACTCAAGTGCACTTCTAATACATTATGATTCCAGATATCACAAAGCAACCTTTGATAAGATCTCTAAACATGCAAAATTCACGGCACTTTGGCAAGGAGCACACTCTGCATGACTACTGTGCTAGCATAAACAGTTTTTTCCTCATCGCTAGGGCTGGCATCACATCCAAACACTCTGAAAGTTCTCAACTAGCATTTCAGGGCACAATCCACAGCCATGAAAGGCAGGTCAATGGGGCTCCAAGATGAAACACTTTCCGAAGCACTACTGCCATCCGAAAGGCAACACTGGCCCAGGAACTGAGCGGTATGTTTGGTACTGAGCACAAAATCAAAGCCAGCCCTCTGATCAAGCAAGAGGCTTCTGCCCAGGTGCCAACATAGCAACAGAAGTACACACAAGAAGAAAACCTCTGAGATCTAGCACTGTGAAAAGCAAGTATCAGCGAATAAAGCTGTATCCACGTAAAAGGAGCACACTGTAACCACACCATAGGGTGGTCCTGTTCACACAGCAGCACATCAAAGTAGCAGAGAGAAAAAAGTCTGGTGTGCTCTACATTTCCACATCTGGGGAGGTGTTAGTCTGTCACCATTGAGATTGCTGAGAGAAAAAAAGCCCCCCAGTCTTAGAAATTTTGGTTCGTGAAGCCTGATAACAGAAATACACATAGATCCCAGTCAAGGAAACACAAACTTTCTGACCCAGGTTTCAAAAGCTTAGCAAGCAAAAGAAAACTTTCAGAACCAGAGTTAATAACTAAGTTGTGAATTCAAAAAGTTGCAAAACACCACAGGTAATACAGGCCATTTAAGATCAAGAGTTTTTAAAAAGCAAGCAGCACAACTTAGTTTTGGACATGCAGCATATCCAAAATTCAAATTTAAATTTCAAATATAAGCCAAGATATATGTGGAAAGTATAGGTGTTGGACAGCCCCCGAAGTTTTCCCATGTATGACCTGTGTACACCCAAACTTTGAGATACTGTTGTCATCCAAACGTGTCAGAAGGGCAACAGTCACGGACACGAGTTATAGCCTTATTCAAACACCATCTATACTAAACTGCATCTTGAATAAGTCGACATTACAGACAGGCTAAGAAATTTCACTTTTGGAGGCATGACTTTTTTGGCTGTATAAACAAAGCTCAAGAAAACAAAAGATGTGTGCAGATTCAGATCGGAGCCTTGCCTACACACCTCTTGGTTACACAGGAATCCAACATAACATGCAAGTACTGCTGCATGTTTGTACTTCATGTTTACCCATTTTCACAAGTCCAATCCCCTCCTACCTGGAAAGCAGAGAAATACTCTGCATGCAACCGACATGTTCTGGAACGAGACCTCTGCATCAAAGGCAGTGCTCCATCCTTCTGGGATGTCGAGAGGGTTTTCACCACTGTGACTTCATCATGCTTAACCTGTCGGCAGCTTCCAGACTCTAAAGTACAAACACGTCTAACCCAGAGACACCTAGCTGACTTCCTAAAGTGAACAGTTAGAAGGCTCAACGTTACCCCAAGTAACTTTCAGGCCCTCTTCCCCCTTCCTACTGCAGTGATTAGTCAAGAGAAGTGTTTTTTCTCACAAATGAAGTCTGCAAGACAGGCTCCAGAGCAGTCATCTTAGTGTGGAGTACGTTTCCCTACTCAGCTCTGTAATTCTAAAGCTGACCACCATCAAATGAATGCAGGCCGTAACAGTTTCAATCAGACTTTAAAGCCTACGAATTGAAAACAGCAATGGGAAGGGACGAGTGAGGAACTACCATGGGTATTCTGCATTGCAAAGGATTTCTCTCTCCATAACGTCTGCTCCGCTCTCCGAGTATAGCACAGAACTTAAAGTTTGAGTTCAGTACTAGAGTCTGAAGTTCCACTGGATTTACGAGCAGTCCTATTTCCCAGGCACAGGTAGCTCCAATACACTTCTTTTTAAGCGCCAGCACAACACATCAGAATCTATCGCCCATTTCAACCACTGGTATATAAACTTTAATAAATTAACTACTTTCCTACAAACCAATGACCAGGACTCTAAATATTGTACCAATACAAAAAGTTTACGATATTAAAGACTCAGAGTTAATATAATATGAATGGTTTTAAAAAAATACCAGTTTTTTAATCTGTCACGGGCTTCCAACTGGGCTCCCACCTCAAAGTTGATCCCTCTTCTATTCGGAGGATGTTTTGTCATTTTGTAATATCAACACTGCTGATTTTATTCCCCTGAAAAATGCAATTAAATATCAATCACTAATCAAGACATACACAAAATAAGCTTATGCACCATATTCCCCAAAAGCTAGACGTTAAGGGACCTCTGGATTTTTGGTCTACGGAAAGTAACGGGGGTAATTATGTCTTATTAAACAATGGTTCCCAAGTGACAGTGTGCAGAATCATTCAAAAAATGTGTTCAAAACGGTAGCCACTGGACCATGAAAGATTGAGGCTCAACCTTTGTCCAGCGGTCCAAGGTCAATTAAGAACTCTGCATTCTCATGTTTATTCACAGCTGAGATTGAAGTTTCATAATATTCTCTCCCCCCTCCCAGTTTTGATGAAAACAAGGAATCCAGTAAACAGGAAGTGGGCAAAATAAACACAGTGACAATCGTTCAACAGCTACCACGTTAATGAAACACTCAAGAACACCATGACAACTCATCACTACAAACGCAATAAGAGTT
The DNA here is from genome assembly GCA_033124195.1 of Coracias cyanogaster. Taxonomy (NCBI): domain Eukaryota; kingdom Metazoa; phylum Chordata; class Aves; order Coraciiformes; family Coraciidae; genus Coracias; species Coracias cyanogaster. The sequence goes on along the minus strand of JAVSBS010028082.1, from coordinate 12,589 downwards.
CAAAGACATTAGAAAAAAGTAGTTTCTTTAACCAATTTTAAAAGTCTACACTGCTTGAATATCTGCGTTGCTTTCCTCCCAATTTTCCACCATTTTAGCCAGAAAATGAAAACAGTTGTCACTAAGACATGTTTTCAACAGATAATATAAAGGTTTAAGAAATCTTCCCAGACTAGTTTTTCTCAAGGTACATTTAGTGGAAAGCCTGATTAGGAGCTTTTTCTCCCCCAAATCTTTGTTGGTTGCTTCCAACAATTAGAAGATACAAATTATGATCCATTCCTTGATGTTCACAAGATCCAAAAATACAACTAAGTTTTATTCAACACTGTCTTCCTTACAATAAAGCTGTATCTTGAAGATCCAATTAAAGATGTATAAAATGGACTCAAGTTAAATTAAAAAACCTTCTAGTCTTACACTACCAGAAAAAGGAGACGTGCACTGACAAGAGAAATTAAGCAGCAGCTTTTTAGTTCACACAATGCATAAACAGCAGTGACACCAACCAGGTTGCATCTATAAAAAGTATTAACATTATTTTATTAATAACTACTCTAAGTTCAAGTGTGTTTCAGAAATCAAAGACCTTTAGGAAACTCATAAAGCTTCTACCACAGGGAAAAGCTACTCCATCAACACACTTTTTAAACCAGGCCATTGGCCATGGGCTGGCCAGGAAGGCATCTGCATAACCACGGGGCAAAGAAACTTCTCTAGGAGAAGATGAGCTGCTGTCTTCCTCCCAAACACTGCTTTTAGACTTATCTTCACTACTGTTAAAGCAGCCTGAAATGGTACGGGTGGGGGGAAAATGCTACTGCCTGTAAGCTCAATTCACGACACAGTGATTCACCACACACAGAAAAAACAGTAAAGAAAAAAATTTAGCCACCTAGGAATTGAGAAACTTTGTAAGTTACTTTTTTAGAGTATCTGATAACAAACTGAGTTCTCTCAGCATGGAACTGAATCAGTCCAGGAATGACTGTCTTCTAACATGACTAGAGGTTGGGGCGAGGGGGAATTTACCTATCACATCCAGAACTTAACTGGGAAAGGAGAGAGGGAAGGCAATTAAGGAAGAATTACAATAGTTTGGGTTTTATGTTCTGATTAAAAAAAAAAACCAAACAGTAAGAATTAAAATATCTGGAAACCCAAGCAGCAAGTGCAAAGCTACATTTTCTTTTTTAAACAGTTTATTCACCTACACTTCGAACACCCACTATTTTCTCTGCAGATTTACATCACTAAAATACCACTTCTTTGCACTAGTGATAGAATTCCATGCCTCCAAACATGGAGCAGATCCTCATTTTACTTAAGACTTGTAGGAGAAATGACAGCTGCAAGATAACTCTTGTCCTAGAAAACTTATTTTCCCTTTTCACTAGGTAGGGACATGCAAAGACAATGTACTCCTGGAATTATATTACTGAATCTCCCCGCAGCAATTCCCTTCAGCAATAGCTGCAATCCTGAAAAACAGGAATCATTTCAGCTCACCTACAGATGGCCAGAGATGAACATACACATCTCCTCACTTCAGTAACAGAATCTCATACAATAGGGTTTCCATAAATAAGCATCAATTTTGCTGAGGAAGGCCTTATTACAGTTTCAGTCAAATATTAAAAAACCTGTGAGTAGCACAACTAAAGGGAAGTCTGAAAAAAAAAAAAAGCCATTTAATTGTATCTACAGAGGCTGCAGATTCTGTATAAAAATCTGAACACTGTCCACTCTAAGCTAGAGCCCGGTGAACAGCAGCATTGGTCAGAGCACATGCGCTGCACTTCACTAACTCAGCCAAGCTTGTTATAAGGCAGCTGATAAGAAAGTTCAAAGAGGGGAGAAACTGTATAAGCAAGAATCACTGGCTTCCCCCCCCCGGCCCCCAAAGTTTTTCTCCCTCTCTCCTCCCAAGCTATGAAACTTGGGCTACTCTGGGTTCTCTTTCACATCCTGCAACTGGATTTCACTGGATGCAGCAGTCCCCACGCTCAGCACACATTCACAAAGCAAGCTGTTTCATTTGCAGCTGATTTCAGGAACAGCTTCCTCAGATACATACTTCCACAAGTGAATTACTCACAGGACCTCAGCAATTATACCCTGAAACATACAGCCTTAGAACAAGCCTGAAATAATGTAACAGCTTCACTGGGAGCCATCCCATAGCTCTTCACAAACAAGGCCAACAGCCAGCACCAAAGCCCATTCAAGTTTCAGCAGCATGACCGTGACCACATGGAGAACTTAATTTCTCAGAAAGCAAGCTCTGAACAGGGCAGCTGGCCTCTGCTTGGAGATTGTTTCAGCCTCTGCCCTGCAAGGACTACCTGAAAACCTGTTTTTAAACAGTTTGTTAACAACCAGCCCCAGACTAATCGAGCACAGTCATAGTTACGACTTGGAAATAACAACCCTTCACCAGAACACCTCTTCTAAAATGTTCTTCAGCAGAACACAAATTTGTACTAACTTGGTAACTAACCTGAGACACAAGCAGGCTTTTCACCTCTGTAATTGGTAAGCCTTGGAATCCATTTTTTCCACAAAGGGCAGTTACTAGGCCTAGCCCCACACCTCTACAGCTTTTATCCAGAACTTCTTACTCCACTACAACCTGCTTCAGGAACAAACACTCCAGGATTTAGACAAGTCACTACTTCCAACAGAAAATATTTCTAAATCTCCATCACAAAGTATGCATTTCTGTTATTTAACAGGGAGAGCCTTTTCTTCCCCATAAGAGTCACCAAAAGGTAATCTAGCTTTTAAAGACTATTCAACTATTCAGATACTTACAGGTACCAAAAAGTAAGGCACATTTATATCAGCGCAATCCAGAGCGTAATATGCTTGTATTAATATTGATCCCTTCAGGGATCATTTTGTCTTAAAACAAGCTTTCTGCTGCGCTAGCATCTGTAGCTCAGTCTCTTCAGTTTTAAGCTCCACTTGCTGAGTCTCAAACCTGGCACATCACCAAATTACAACAGAAGAGGATTCCTCTGGAAATTGATAAATCTTTTATATTACCATATAGAGCAAAACCAAGTAGTTACAGCAAACTTTCACTAATAACAGCCTCTATTTTTTTCTGTGGAAACTGCAGAATCACTGCAGCCTTTCTGAAAGCCTTACCCACC
>JAVSBS010028081.1:0-35812 GCA_033124195.1 Coracias cyanogaster | reverse complement strand
CAGTGTGCCCAGGTGGCCAAGAAGGCCAATGGCATCCTGGCCTGTATCAGAAACAGTGTGACCAGCAGGAGTAGGGAAGTGATCATGCCCTGTACTCAGCACTCGTGAGACCGCACCTTGAGTACTGTGTCCAGTGTTGGTCCCCACAGTACAAGAAGGACATTGAGATGCTGGAGCAGGTACAGAGGAGGGCAACAAAGCTGGTGAGGGGTCTGGAAAGCATGCCCTATGAAGAGCGGCTGAAGGAACTGGACTTGTTTAGTCTAGAGAAGAGGAGACTGAGAGGAGACCTTATTGCTCTCTACAACTACCTAAGACGAGGTTGTAGTGAGGCTGGTGTTGGTCTCTTCTCCAAAATTACTGATGATAGAATGAGAGGAAATGGCCTCAAGTTGTGTCAGGGGAGGTTTAGATTAGATATTAGGAAGACATTCTCTACTGAGAGAGTGGTTGGGCACTGGACTGCCCAAGGAGGTGGTGGAGTCACTATCCCTGGAGATGTTTAAAAAACGAGTAGATGTAGCACTTGAGGCTATGGTCTAGTGGCTAGAGAGATGTTAGGGTGAAGGTTGGACTTGATGATCCTGGTGATCCTTTCCAACCATAATGATTCTATAGTTCTATAGCAATGAACAATCTTGAAATGTACTCCCCCCAGCCTAGGATGCACGACAGCACCATTGGAGTAAATTTGAAGTAGCTAACCTAAGCTTCCGCTGTATGATGAAGGTTCGGTGTACTTGTGGAGATTTTTTTTTTTGCTGCTGTTGCCTTAAATAGCCTTGTGCTTTAAATGTGAGGAGCTCTTGCAGCATGTTCTAAGAGTAACAGCTGAGGAGTCTGAGCTGCTGAAAAGCATCTGTGCTGTATTAGGAAATTACAAATCCTGATTCAGTGTCAGTAGTGGGTTCTTGGCTAGTCTGAACAGCTGCCACACTTGCTTTTATCATGAACTCTTTCCTTTTGTGGTTTTATCAGCCATGACTAATGCTTGTCTGGCTTGATCAAGGGTGTCTCTCTTCAGCTTTCTAGTCCTTTCCTAAATCTAAGTCCTGTGCTTTCTCCCTCCCCACCCTCCTTGAGTCGTCAAAGTAAAATTTTGTTCAGGTTACTTTTGTCTGTCTGATCAGGCTGATGCTGGAGTGGTGCAGATGACGAATGAGTTCTTGGGAGAAACTGTGTGTTTCTCTTCCTTGAAATACAGATCTATTAACCTTCTTCCTGCTTTATTAATGCTGTGAAATGCTGCTCCATCAGTGTCTGTAATTTACTATACCCTGAATGATTTTGCAGCAGCAGCTGAAGGTCAGCTAAGGATGGGAGGAACAGAGCCACGCAAACTTCACTCGGTCTATTGCAAGAGATACTCAAGAAGGGAAGTGTTCTGAAGCACTTCTGTGTTTACTTTGCTGCTACCCAATCAAGGGAGCTCTGTTCCCATCTCTGCAATTGTGGAACTGCTGAGTTGTGTTATGCCCAATACCTGGTAATTCAAACAGTTTGATGCTTCCTGAAGGACGGCTTTACAATTTCTATTAGACCATGAGGGTTAAGGGAGCGAATACCATAGGAGTACAGTGTTGTGTGTCCAAAAAGGCAAAGGTTTCTAAGGTTTCTTGAGTTCCACCTTTAAAATGCCAAAGTGCCTGAAAACAGGGACAAGTCTCATGAAAGAAGAGACCAAGCTCTGGAGATTCCTTAAGGCATGTTAAACTTCAATAATGCTGGTGCTTGAAAAGTACTGGAAACATAAATGGAACAGAACTTGCTGCATTCTTTGTTGTTCTGCTTTCTGTGCTGAGCTGTGGGGATCTTTCTGGTGTATGCAGATGTTAGACTTGCTTCCTGTTCCCTTTCCACCAAGAATCAAATCCCATTCTGGATGTAATGTTAGAAATGCTTTCCTGGCACTGCTCGCCTTCAAGTGCTGTGGGAAGAGTCCCTGTGAAGAAGGTGTTCTAGTTTACCTGGATGTTAAATTTAGCTGAATTCATTACTCAAGAAATGTATGTGCATTGTTATTTTTTATTAGTGTGTGCCATTAATGCTTTTCAGCAAGGAAGAAATCATGAACTGACAGATTGTGAGAGCTAAACTCCTTTTTGATTGCGCACAAGCTGCAGCTTGCTAGGGATTAATATTTTGTGACCGTTTTTGAACCTTTGGAGAAGAGCTGGACTGACAGTGTATGAAATAGTTAAGCCTGATACTATAGCTGCTTTACTGACTAGCTCTGATATGGTACATTTCTCCTATGCATGCAACATCTCCATTATTTCCTGTTGATCCCTTCAGTATGCCCGTGTTCCACTACTAAGCAGGCTTTTTGTTACTGTAGCATTCTGTTGTGGTGATTTTACTTTTGAGTGCAATTGTAATTTCTCGCCCCTCACAGATTCTGTCCAAGCGCAACACTGTGTTTTATGGTGGGGACTCCATCTCCATGTTTGACTACATGATCTGGCCATGGTTTGAACGTCTGGAACCATTCCAGCTGAAGGAGTGAGTACCTTGCCTAGCTTCTAGGCTGTACTGAAGTGCCTCAGCATAAATATTCTTTGCATACACTCTGCAGCAATGGCCACTCTTGGCAGCTGCTGAAGAAAGTCTCTATTATGTTATGGTTTAGGGAAAGCATCCTCTCGAAAGAAAGATTACATGTTCAGGGATCTTCTGTAAGCAAGCCGCCTACCAGATCTGTTATCCTACCAAATAATTTTGACAGGCCTGGAAGAAGTGGTAAAAATACAGGACTTTCTCTCCATCCCTAACATCTTACACGAAAATGGCCTTTATTGGAAGGGGATAGAGGTATGCAGGCCTGGGTTCACATTTCTTGGTTCAAAACCTCAGACTTGAAATTCAGTCTTCTGCTTCTCTTTGGAAATCCTAGGTTGACAAAGGAGAGTGATTTTTGTTCAGAGATAGGTAAACTGTATCCTACCTTACTGTAGCAGATAGGTCTGTCCCTGTTGTAATAGCATTTTTAAAAAAGATATAAATAAATGTCTTGGTCTGTTTTATCCTTTGTCCTTAAGCAGCTCCCGTTGGCATATTATTGCATTAATATGTAGGGAAATGGTATCAAAGGAAGACTATTTTATAGTTGCCTTAAAACAAGACTGAAGAGTCAACTTCTGAGAAAGTGGGTGACAAACGCAGAAGTACAGAACAGTTAGGCTCACCCTAGTGCCTGAACAGTTCTTGAACAGGGAAGATGCAGGGAATTCTTTGCACCGAAATTTTGGGCACTGTGAAATGAGGGCTTTGACAGGTCACTGACCTACTTTATCTCCTGTGTGGCCCTTGATTGGAAGGGAAATCTTAAAAGCAATATAGGAGCATAGCTCTAGAGTCATTAAGGTACTTGAGTGACTGAGGATCTGAGCCATTGTGCGTTAGGAAACGGTGCTCTCTGGATAAGGGTTAGGAGTTACCTGGAGAAGTTATGGATTAACTATACTTGAGGGTTGGAATTTGTAATGCAGAGTACCTGAGTCAATCTGCCAGAAGAGAATGAAAGTATCAGTTTACACTAAAAAGCTTTCAATTTGCCAAATTCTGGCTTTTTTTTTTTTTTTTTATTATTTCACATCAGAGTGAGTTTGTGGATTTAGTCTGTTCATCGAATCTTGAGTTTCCTCAATAGACTGCTTCTGCATTTTGAGCTGCTGCATTGCAGGGTAGTACAAGCTGCACAACTTGTCTTGGTATGCAGGAGAGAGGAGAGAAGAGGTTCGTGGGTTGTAGAGGAGGACTCAACAAGTGCACTGCACACAGCATTTGTTTCAAGACTTCCAGGGGGAGGCAGTGGTGCACAAGCCTTTGCCCTCACCTCAGAGCAGATGATAAATAAGAGCTGTGTCTTTTGCAGCCAGGATAACATAAGCAAAAACATGCTGATATCTTGCACTGTAAGTGCTTGGCTGTGCTTTGCTCAGCTTTGCAAAGTGCACAAGCTGTGTAATAACTCTTTCACTTTCCAAATGCTCGTCTGTCTTCTGTGATCTGATATGTATTTCTGTCACATGCTCTGAGCTGAACATTATACTGGGAGGGAGAAAGCAAAATAAGCAGTAAAATAGAGCTACTCAAGCTGTTTTGCTTCCTTGAAGTCTTACAAGTTTCTCATTTGTATTACTCAGTCTCTTTCCTTTTCCTGTAGCTCTTTGAGTCACACCCCAAAACTTCAACGCTGGATGGAGGCCATGAAGAAGGACCCTGCAGTCAAGGCTACAATGACTGACCCACAGACATTCAAAGGTTACCTCCAGCTCTATCTGAAGAACAGCCCTGAGGCGTGTGATTATGGGCTTTGAGGTGCCAGCAGGCACGTTTGCTGCAGTGTCAGCACTTCTTTTCAGGTGTGAGCTGTGGGGCTCTGGTGTAATTTGGTGTGGGCTCTTCTGTGGTTGCATTTCATAATGGGGAATAAATCTATGCTGAAAAGACTGAGAAATCTTCTGTGAACTCCATTCCTTCCTGTCAGGAGGAGGACATGCTGGCTTCAGGCAGGAGATGGAAAGTCATTGCTGGCCATGTATACTGTGTGAAGCCATGAATATTGTGTTGGCTTTACTCAGAGGTGATGTTCTCTGGCCTCTCTGCAGGCATTGCTGGTGGGAAGTCCCTGAACTAACACCATTACTTGGTTTAAAAATTATAATACTGGTGTCTAGAAAGTAAATAAAAACCAAATAATGTTGTCTTTAAATACAGTTTTTCCTTCCCCTTTCCAGGCAGCTATTAGTCACTGGACTGGTTGTGCAGAGAGGAGCAAGGCACTGTAAAGGCTAAAACAGATGGTGTGGTCTCTGAAGTTAATATGTGGTTACCTAGTACAAACTGTCCTGCTTTTTAGGCAGCTCTACTGCCAAACCACTGAACTTGCACCCTTAACCCCTTATGCCTGCTGAAGTGACATTTGCAAGGACCATCTTGTAATGGCTTCCAGTTTGGGGAGTATGTGGTTATAATCTTTCTTTGTCCTTCTGAAGTAGGATCATGTTTATTCTAGGCCCTAACCTCAACTATCCTAAAGGCTTGAGTAGGGAATAAAGCTAACAGAAACCATATCCTGAATAGAAAAACATTTATTTTCCGTTCTGCTCCAGAACTCAAAGCGTTGCTATGCATGTCAAGATGTAGGTGAAATCGGAGAACTGAAGTAGGAGGAGTTCAGTTGGAGCATTATTTACTGGTGGCATCTTGCTGCTGCTGAAGGAATGAATATGTTCTCTTCCAGCAGGTAAATGTCAGTATTGGAGCTTTGCTGTTGGACATCTTTTGAAGCTATCCTACATCCTAATATAGCAGAGTGGGTACAAGGTCATTTGAATCAAAAGTAGACACAGGAAAGACTTCTTCCTCTCTCTTTTTTTTAGAGGCGCCCGGACCACAACATCCTCTCAAAGGGGATTAAAAAACCTGACTAGTTCTGATGTTGTTCGGCTGTGTATGTCTTTCTTTGTCAGACCATGAACAATCCAAACTAGTCATAATTCCAGGGAATAAGCATGCACAGAAATATATGGCAAAGCAGTACGTTCAGGGATAGGGCTGTGGTTCCTGTGATGCTGAGGTGGCTAACAAGAGCTACACACAACTGTCTCTGTCTGTCTCCTATTGCAGTGAGGTAAGGTAGCATCGCAGAAGGTAGTGGTTCATGGTTTTCTTGGCAATTAAGGCATTGAGTGTCTTGGAGCTTTCCTGGAGGAAAACTGGATGAATCTTTTCTTGCCTGTAACCTGTTTTAGCCCAGCACACTAACTCTGAGGAGGTGCAGGATTGTGTAGCTTCAATTATGAAAGCAGATACAAAAGACAGATTTTTTGAGGAAAAATAATTAGTAGGAACTTTGTCTTTCAGCCTGTGGTTATTGGAGGGGATTGTTTATGCCCTTACTAGGTTTAATTCAAACTGTGCAGCTTTTCCCCTTCCGTTTATCTTTGTGGCTTTTAAGCACATCTGGCACTACCTAGAGAAATACTAATTACTCTGCTGTCCCATCCAGAATGCTGATGTTCTTTAAAAAATTTCCACAGTTCAGATCTGATGCTGTGCATGTTTTGTAGATTGTCATTAGAGAACCCAGAGGAAGCATAAAGCTTCAAGGTGTCTTGTCAGAATGTGGATCTAGGCTGTTTCATTAGATGAAAGCAGGATTTGAGCTTGATGAAGCCACTATGCCTGTGTTGGTGGGATCTCAGTGACAAACTTCCAAGAGTTAACTGCAGAACATTTTTGGTTTTATCAGCTGCTCTGCTTTCTGTAGGGCTGTTACTATAGTAGGCTCTAAGTTGGCTTTTATAAACATGCTAGAAATATGTTGTGATTTGCTCCAGTGTATTGGATGCTAGTGCGGGATGTGACGTTAGGGAGATTCAGTAATGGGTTAAGAGCAAGAGCCTGGCATCCAAAAACTGAACTGGCTAGGGCCAGACCGTGGTAGCCCAGAGACTGCTGTCCGAACAGAAAGCTCTGCTCTCCCCAGCTTTATTTAGTGGCTGTAGACTGTACCATTAGAAATACGCTACTTCAGCAAAAAAAAGTCAAATGAAATATTCTACCTTATAATTTGCTACTAAATATCAGTGTTCTAAATCCCCAGGCAGACATCTGGGGTCCTGAACTCCTTACAGCCCCCTAAGAAATACAGGCTTCGGGCGAAGTTTGGCCCAGTCTTCAAAGGAAAGGGAAAGTTCCGTGGAATGGGCAGGCTCTCTCCTTTCACAGTGGATGGGTGTAAAGGATACATCCTTTTCAAGTGGCCAAGAAAAGAAAACACTTATCTTCAGTTTTTGTCAACAGAGGAAAAAGATGAAGGTCAATAAGGAAAGGATCAAGCAGATGAACCACTCTGCCCACAGACCTCTCCTTAAAATCTACTGTGGATCAGATTGTGCAGCAAGTACTGTATTGCTTCACTTTCTATTCCATATTTTGCCCTTTTTAAAGTTGTTGGTGCTATTATTTATTTCAAAAACAATGACTTTTTTTTCCTGTTACCGTGCCACCAAGTACAACTGCTCTCAGCACAGGTTAAAAAAAAAAAAATCAGTTTCAAGTGAAAAAGGATGGAGCCTGTCTTGTAGATATAGTGAGTTTAAAAGCATGATGGATAAACACTTCAGATTAGCAAGGCACTGGGCCTCATTCTGCCCTGTTTGCAGCATGTTCGTCTATCTTTACTGATGTCCTTGAGGTGGTGGTTGGTACCATAATGCAAGATGTGGTCCAGCCTCTTGTTCTTGGTTGTTGTTGTAGGAGCTCTTTATATTGAAGCTAAGAGCAAGGTAGAAGGGAGCCAAGATGGAGGGAGGGATGGGGATCCTGGGCCATCGGATCTGGGAAGGTTTGCTGAGTTTGGGTAAGTTCAGTGGGAACTTGGGTGCATGGGACTGTGGCTATGACAGAAGGCCCTTGCTTGGGGAAATTGTTGAGAAGAGTCTGTCCAGGGAAGTCTTAGAAGCATCTGTGGTTCTTATGCTGGAAGTGGTAGTAACTGGAGATACTAGTTTGAAAATTCTCAAATGTCACATACTAAGGACACTTGTGTGAACTCCATACAGATGCCTGTTGATTGTTGCTTTTCTAGCAATTAAAAAGGAAGAGAAAACTCAGCTTCTTGCCATACTTCATCTAACAGCTATCTGTCCTACCCATTGGGGGTCCCTGGCTGTGTGTGAGTGCATGATGCCAGGCATGCATTGTTGGCACAGTGGTGACATCTCCTGGGGCTGCTCTCCCCAGTTTTCCACTGTCATGGCATCTGTCCTGTTCCTCTGTGTTATCAAGGCTTGAGAACTGGCTGTTTCTTATCCACTCTCCTTTCTCTGCTAGTAGTCCAATTATTTCACCACTCTCTTCATCACCATTGATTTCACATGGGAACTGTTGATGAAAATGGAGTCTCTTTACAGTCCTGAGATCAGATGCAATTTTACTAGATCAACGCCAGTATCTATAAGATGGAAGCAGTCTCTTCTACTGCTGTTCCAAAGCCAGGAGGGATGGCAGTTGCTGATTTATCTGAGTAAGTTAGTTAGTGCTGTGTGATGTTGTTAGGATTTTTCCCTCCTAAAAACACTTTGATTTGTTTTTAGCAGATCAATTGAAAAACTTGCCGATGAGATGCAGCTGCATCTGGGGTGGTGTGTTACAGCTGTTTAGCAGGACGTAGTAACACTATATCTGAGTCCATGAGGAAGTTAGAATGCAACTCATATTAACGGACCCATGTACTGAGCCTGTTCTGTGCCTTTCACAGCCATCTTCTGCCGCTCAGGAGGCAGTCTGTGAGAATTACAGCACGTGCTGCAGGTTTGCATCTTTGAGCTGCCGCTCTTGGCAGAGCTGATGGAAAAAGCCATCTCTCCAGGGTAAATGGAGCCAAGAAAAGGGGCACTGAACAGCCACAAGCTGAGTAGGGAGCAGACAGTGTTTCCTGTAAGCTGCAAACCATTTGTGTGTGTCACCTGGAGGGCTGGGGGAAGAGGAGGAAAAAGCCGTCAACTTCAGACCAGCTGAAGAATCAATGGGGACCAACAGTGAGACATTATGGCTTAATCCTGCCCTTCCTGGAGCTCTCTGCATACATTCCCATCTCCTCAAAGGATGCTTTTGTGCCTTTCCTCCTGTCACTCAAGCCATCCTCAGAAGTGAGCTCTCATCAAGAATCTGCTTTGGGCCAATCCACAAGTCTGAGTGTGGCTGGCTGCTTCCCTCTACATGCATCACACAGCTCTTCTCTGTGCCTGTTTAGGCTTGGAAGCAGAGTCTGTCTCCTCCTATTCATTATAGCTAAGGCACAGTGATTAATCATCTGTTTCTCCTGTGGGAAGACAGCTCTGATGTAACCCATGCCTTTAAACCCACAGGCTTGGTTTGGTGCCTCTCAGTTCCTTTTTAGATGCTTTATGTCACTTGGCTGTGTTATGCTGGTGTATCTCTGCTCTGGATCAAACTTCCCTCCAAAGCTCTGCCAGGTGTGGCTCTGGCAGGAGAGAGTCAGTGTGGGGCCATTGGTAGGAACCCGCATGTGGACAAGCCATGCTTTTCTCTAGTTTTGCATACAGGAGCTTCATTATGCTGACGTGATGTGATAACCCTGACGGTTAACTGGCAGGAATGTGGCGCTAACAGCGCAGAACGCCTGTCCCGTGGGACACCTGAGTGACAGAGGCCAGGCAGGGCCACTATGCATCACTTGCGCTTACAGGCACATCCAGGGCTGCCCTGCCCTGTCTGGTGCAAGCTGGCGGGGATGAGACCTGGAACATGTTAGCAAGCTAAATACTATGTCTCTGTGGATTTGGGAAATCCCTCTGTGCTGTTTGATTCCCAGCAGAGGGCTAGAGAGTGAGACTGGAGGCTAAGTGCAATATAATGAATTTCTCCCTTGATGCACCTGGAGAGGTGAAGTGACTGATGAGTCAGGCTGTGAACGATGGCGTTTACTGATCCCCGTTCTGCCTAGCTCTGCCTGCTGGGCTTGTATTGCACCCAAATGCGCTGGATCCCAAATGTTAGATTGCCTGCAGAAAGGTGCCTAATTGGATTTTGAATGACATTAGAAGTGTTGTGGCACTTCTGGAAAGCAGCACAATACAGACAAAAATTTAATCTTGGCTCCTTACATCTGATTAAGTCTTTGCTGAGTTGAGCCACTGTTAATGGCTGTGGGTTTGCTGGTAGATTTAAAGATAGTTTCACATCTAAAATAGGCTCCTTTTCCTGCAAAGCACCTAAGACACCTTTAAGAACTTCATTGGGGTTTTAATCTTCATTGTCATGCACAATTTTTAGAACAGTGCCACAGTCAGACATTCTACAAGCTTTCACTTGCAAAAACGGTGAGGGCTGTTATTTAAATGTTTAGGCTCAGCACTTTCACCTCAGCTAAGATACCTATCTTCATGACAGAAATTGCTTTTTGGTGCTTTTTCATGTCTTTGTTTTTTCCTTCTCTAAAAGTTTGGATAGCTCTGGTTTTTGGTAGACAGAACTAGTTTTCAAACTCAGTGCCTTTATTCAAAGCACCTCTGCAAACAGTGACTGAAAACCTTTGCTCTATAGAGTCCCTCAAACTTCTGCAGCCACAGGTTTTGCTTACAGCAGCTGAGGAGTTCAAGATAACTCTCCTATGTTTAACATAACTAGAAAGTGAAGTTTATTTTGAAGAACAGTGTGACATTAATTGATGGGCTTTTTCAGATTCCAGTTTCAGGACCAAGCTTGTCTTATAGGATAGGAGTATCTGTTTGCCTCCTTTCTCTTCTGTCAAGGCTCTGCTACAAAGTTGAGTGGATAGTTTTAAGAGTAGCAGAAGTAATGCAACCCTCTTTCCTCATAGTTTATTTCCTTAGGTCTAGGAAGGCATGAGTACCAACTGCCTTTTACTGCACTGGGAATGTTCAAAAGATCTCTTGTGTGTTTTCTCAGCATTATGAGAGTCTATGTCCTCTATCCATCTGCTTGCCTGCCTGCCTGCCTCAAATTTATTGGGGCTGAGTATTTCTGAGCTCTCTTCAGATCTGTCACATTCTGTTAAAGTTGATGGATTCAAAAATTATTTGGCAGGAGATGAAGAGATAGACCCTCCCTCTGCCCCCCATATGCACGCATACACTGACTGCGTAGGCAACTGGCTAAAAATAACCTAGGTTGTGTTGCCATAATGAAATAGTCATTTTTTTTAAAAAAGGCAGTACTGCCTGGAATTTTACTTGGAAGGGGTACAACAGGCCAAATGTTTGGTTGGACCCACTGAACCAATAACTTGAGAAATCCCCTTTCCAAACAAACACAGTCCAGATAGATAAATACATGACACATATCTGATACTGTGCTAGTGGCAGTTGGAGACAGACCTGAGTTAGCTTTTAGACCTGCAAGAGAAGAACTATAACACAGAGTTGAGCAGAGAGGTTGAAACCTGTAGAAGTAGACAAATCTTGAGCAGTATCTGCTTCCGAGACCAGTATTCCCAGTTCGACTGCTAGTGGTACCTGACCAAATTAATGCTAGCATGCTTGTAGGTCACCATAGTCTCTAAGGTTGCTTTTGCTTTTTCATAGCAGAGACATTGCTGCTGACTTGAAATAAAGGAGATTCTATCCTTGCTTGTGCATATTCCGTAAGTGGTAAAAGTCATTGGATAAATCATGAGTTGTGAATAATTCTCCTGGCTTTACTGTCCTGCCTGCCTCTCTGGATGACTTCACACTTGAAAAGTGCTAATTTGTATCAGCACAAACATCACCCTGTTTTGTATAGTAGCAAAACAACATTGTGCAAAGATGAGAAACAGAAATGCTTTCCTGTGTGGAATCAACAATTTTTCTAAAATCTGTAGATCTTTAGTGTTACCCACACATCAGAATTATGTATCTGATCACCATGAAGGGTTTAAGATACAGGGGTGTTTCATGTAAAACCCACAAGAATTGCTGAGTATAACAGTTACATACCCAGGCAGAGCATAATAGGTGTTCTTTCTCTTGTGCTTGTAGAAGAGGCTGCTTATTGCCTTTGTGAGTGCCACCTGTCCTGTGAAGTCTGTCACTGTGCTGCGGGACCAGTGATACAGACTGGACCTGCATTCATGAGCTTTTCATGACCTTTCAGAGTTTTCCCAGAAGTCAGGTACCACACAGGGATAACTTGATTTCAATCTTAAATGTCATGAGGAAACCTGTGTAGAGAAGAGGAAGACCAGGAGAGATGTGCTACAAACATCTGTGCTGGGACATTCATCTAAATGCTGATTTGACTCAGCCTGGGCTTATTGGCAGGACAGTCTACCTGAGAGAGCTCCCAGTAGCTAGCAAGCAGCTGAAACAACCCCAGTCTGAAGGAACTACCTGAGAGAAGCGTGCACCCTTCAGTGGGTTTGGAGAGGGTTGTTAATGATGGACTTCAGCAAATTCAGATGATTTGGGAATTTTGGGAAACTGAACTCTGAACTGTGTTTCAAAACTGTCATTAAAATGACAAGTTTCACAGTTAAAATTATGCTTGCCACTCTCATGTTCTTTCTTTTTAATTATTTGCCAATTTCCATCATTTAAAATGCTGTTTTGAAATTTTCAAATGAACCAACTGTCAATGTCCAATGTCATAGCAAGTTTATGGGGCCAGATTTGAGGCTCTAACAGAATAAGAGACAGTTACTGTGACTTCTGAGTTTATGGCTTAGAGACAAAGATGTAAATGAGCAAAGTCTTTAGTATTATAAGGAGAATTTATGAGAAGCTCTTAATGACCAAAAGAGGAGTTTTATTGGGCCGTAAGGGAGGGACAAGAAAGTAAATATTACTTGTATCCTTGCCCCAAAAAAGAAATTGTAATGCCTAAGTCCTCTTCCCATAATTATGGAGTCAGCTTCTGCAATCTAAACCATTTAAACAAGGCAATAATGCCCAGGTCTTCAAGGTCTGATCATCTATGGAACTATGGCAGCGGAGATACTCTCTCTGCTATGTGTTAGTTGTTTTAATCTTGCACTTGTCCTCCCACATAGGCCTGACAGCATCAGAAGACAAGAGCTACTGGAGGTTTTCTGGAATGTGACAGATTTGATTTACTTTGTGTAGCTTCCCCAGATTCAGCTATTTTTTTTCTCAGTGTGCTGAAAAAATGCCACAAGTACACCACCACAAACTCATCTCTCTTCTCAGGGATTATTTTAAAGTGGTAATAAACCCCTAGATTAGAGATGCCTCTAGCTGGGATACAGAGTGCTGCTTTCTAAATCTTAATTAAAAATCAGCCATTTTTGTGAAGTTGCTCCTGGGAGTTTTGATTGTAGAAGCAATTGAATGTTGAAGGAGAGAGAGACTGGAACATGACATACAGTATTAACCATGCAACGGTGGTGGGGACTGGCTGATAGGCACGCCATTTGCAGGTCCACAATGCAGGGCTTTCAGTGCACAAACCTACTGTGTTGGTGGGGCACAATTGCTAATAAAAGACAGCTTTTTTTTTTTTTTAAATAAATTACAAGTGAAAGGCAACTGCATATTGATGAAACTGAGAGGACAAGACTGAGGTTTACTCTCAGATCAAGGTCACATGCTCATTAGCCAAGCTTGGGATGATCTGTCCCTTTGCTCAAGGACTGAAGGACTTCCCTGGACAGTGACCTTGCACACCAACCAAGCATAAGCAGATAGCCATGTCCAAGTGTGCTACCTAAAGCTCCAGCCATAAAGCACACATTTAAGGTTTGAACTGCATGGTGGTTGTTACCTCAGGAGCTTTTGTCTATCTCTAGGAATATTGTCTACAAGTGTGGGAAGCACATTTCTGGACTGCAGTGTAGCCATAATTGTATTCTAAAGTTCTAGGCTGCTAGACTGCTGATGAAGGACAGCACCTTGGAATCAGGGCTTTAAGAAAGCCTGGAAATAAGGAAAACACTAGAATTTAAATATCTGAGGGAAGATCAGATCAAAGCCTAGAGGAAAACTCATTCGCTGCTAGAAGAGGAGGCAAAAACCAATCTGTCGTGTCTGGAATTGGCCTCTCTCTGTCTCTGCCTACTCTATGGCAGATGATACTGTAATAATGGCCATGGCATGGATTAAAAAAATCTGCTAACTGCCCTTCTCAAAAAGGATCTTATATTGACATCAACCCTTCTGTTACATAGTAACACAGAATCGGTAAATGAAGAAGAGAAAAATTTTTTTCCAGAAAATCAACAGCTCAATGGAGAAAATGTTGCTGAGCTTGTCAGACAGCTTTAAAGCATGGTTTATTTCGTTAAATTTTATTTTATTTTTTTAAAAAAGATTGTACTAAAACAACCAGGACTGATGATGATCCTGGGCTACAGAATTCATGTTACTGCAGCATGTGGTTGACCCTGGGAAATTTTAACTCCTGGCTAGGCAGACTTGTGCTGCAACTCTTAAGCCAGCTGCTTCTCAGACCTGTTCAGTGGTGCTTCAGCCCAAGTAATGACTGGAGGGCAGAGTTATTCATTAAAGGTGTGCAGGGAATTCAGCAGGGCTGAAAGACATGTTGCCAAGGAAACAGCAGTAGTTTTATTATATGAATTAATAACTAGCTTTGCATTTCCTTCCAGAGCACATTGGAATATTAACAAGAAGGTGCCATTCCCTTAAACCAGGGAAAGAGGTTAAGCAGGAAGCTAAGTGGTGGTGCGTGGTTGCTGGATCTTGGCTGTGGATACTTGTAAAACAAGCAGGTAAAGAGGATTCCTCTAGCTGAACTGGAAACTGAGGGGATTTCTGCTTCAGCCAGTAAGGGCAACATCTCCTTCTCTGGAGACTTTCAGGACCCATCTGGATGTGTTCCTATGTAACCTGCCCTAGATTCTATGGTCCTGCTCGGCAGGGGGTTTGGACTTGATGATCTGCAGAGGTCCCTTCCAACCCCTAACATTCTATGATCTACCAGCAGTACTAAGAGTTTGCCACAAAAGGCCATTTTTTGAGCCGAGATATCCAGAATAATTATTTTGAATTCCTGTGGATAGGTATTTTGGGAAATCTGACATCCTTGGCATCATTCTGAAATACCTGTTCCACTTTATGTTCATGTAGCATCATATTCTAGAACAATTTCTACAGGCAGTCAGAAATCAAAGGGTATCTTGCTATTGGGCTCACTGTGCTAGGATCGCACTGGGTATGTCTCCATCCTTTTGTTCTCTCAGAAACATTTTTGGGCGAACTAGAAACAAAACAGACTTCACTTTTCTTTAGATTTTTTACAAGACTTCCTTTATTATAAATAAAGCTGCATGAGAAGGTCTATACAAATTCAACAGTGTCCTGCTATAAAAGCAGCGGTTTGAGTACAGCATTGTCAATCAAGGAAGACCTTAGTTTGGAGAGTTTTGGTGTTATTGCCCATCTCAGATGCATTGCCAAGATTGATCTTCATACTACAGTTTTGCTTCTCACCTAACATATTACACACACACCCCCAGTCCTAAAAAAAAGACAAGTAATAAATAAAGCTATTAACTATGTAGGATCCTATGAAGGCTAACCCCTCAATGACCAGCAGCTAAGCTGTTACAGGTGGGTAAGAAAATCTCATTTCTCCACCACAGATAAAACATTGTGAAGGCTTTGCATTAAAAACACCTGGCGAACAAGCACCAAATCCTGCTGCTTGAAGGCTGAATAAAGTTTTGCATCTTTTTGCTAAAATACATCTTTATACCCCGTAAGACCTGTATACAGAACAGCTTGGGGAGAGAGAGAGGTCACATTCTGTGGCTGCCACATACTAAAGGGTGAACTCCCAACAGCTCCCCTTAGAAGATACTCTGCTCCTGAACAGCAATAATAACCTTACACTAAGACATTTCCTAAAGGCAAATGGCTCCTGAGGCTATGCTGTAGATCAGTGGCTGCTGTCAAGCCACCACTAATTCCATTGCTTTGACAGAGCCTATAATAAAATATTAAAACCACAAATTAAGGGTGGAGGGAGTGGTTGGAAACCAGCAGATGGCAACAGGAGTTCATCTGTTCAATTCCGCTAGTTGGCAAATAGCAAGAACAGCACTGAGACGCAAGCAACAGTTCTGAGACAGGCTGTTCACCCTTCCTTAGGAACTCTCATGGAGGTACAGGCATTAGCAAAGAAACGTGTGTTTGTTACGTGTCATATGCTGTTTGATTTCAAAAGACTGTTATTCACTTTAAATGACAAAAATCCCACTTCCACCCCCACCCTTTAAAGCTGCTTCCTATGGATGCCCAGCCAGACTTCAATCAAGGCAGAACTAAACACGGGTAGCACTAAAAAGTCTTAGGACATTTTTACCGGCTGACAGCTGATGGAGCTGCATGAACATTTTTTATGAAATGTGAGTGTAGCCTGCTACTGATAGAGCTAGTCCTTGGTGAACAAAGATTTACTACAGGAAAGACAAGGCTGTCCAAGAAATTATATACTTCACATCATGGCCTCCTTGTACCACTACAGAGGTCTGATCCAGAGAAACACTGTGTACCCACATCTCTAATGGGACATATATATATATGCCACTGGGATTTATACTGGCATGTAGCTTACAAAGAAGATCATAGAAGCATAGAATGGTTTGGGTTGGAAGGGACCTCAAAGATTATCTAGTTCTAACCCCCTACCATGGCAGGGACACCACCCTCTGCCCTGGGGCTTACCAGTGCACAGCTTATAATCACAGAGCACTTCTGCCCCCTGGACAGGTATGAGTGTGTTCCCTTACTGCCAAAATGCACAGAGCAGACCTCTTAAAAGGTGCTCAGGGCAAAATGAGCATATTGCCTGTAGGAAAATTAAGCCAACCAATTTGCTTTCAGGGGAATCAAATCCATAAATTCCTTGGTTCAGCTCCAGCTTGGGTTCAGCTAAACACCATGGGAACACTTCAAGGTCAGTTTGGTCTTAAGAAAGAACAGAAACAAATACAGAAAATGAAGAACAAAAGATTCAATTCACTTATCAGTTGTGGTTCCCTTTGAGGCTGAGCAGCAGTGCTGGAGCTGTGTAAAGACACGTTCAGGCATGTTTACAAGCCCATAGGACTGGTGTTACAAAGCTTTATTCTGACATTTTAACATGAGAGTTACCTTATTCTGTTCAACAGCCTTTTCTTCTCATCCTCCCCCCTGCCCAACCTTACATAAAAGTTATTTTCCAACCCTGAATGTAATTTCCTGAGAGACCTAGGTCACAAATTTGCTTCTGTTCTTTGGACAGTCTAAATTTAGACTCCTGACAGGAAGTGGCAGAGAAATTTTTATTTCTCCCTGGCTGGTCTGGGAACACATTTAGAGGCAACTCTGACCACAACTGCTTCAGCATGACCTGCCTGCCAGCAGCCCATGCAAAGCTGGATCTGCTACAGGCACGGTGGTGTAAACCTGGGCAGGTAAAAATGGCAAATTGCTTGCATTTCCAAACAACTTACACAGCTTCCAATGTAGCCTCCAGGCTCCAGTACTTACCCACTCTCCCTCTGCTTGTCACTACCTGCTTGTCATGTCCCCCGAGAGTGCTCCTGCCCTCTTCTCTACTGGGGAAGGCTTGTTTGGTTGTACTAATGAAAGCCAGAGGGTTACAGCACTCGTTAGCGTTAGCAATTAGTCCTGCACTGTTGCTCTGCCAGCCCTGGCAGTCTCCCAGACACCCATTGCCAAGGGTGCTGAAGCAAATACTGATGATCCAAGACTCCTACTGGTGTTACCCACCAGCCTCTCCTCTGCCCTTTTGCTTCCTACCCCTTACTTTCTGCTCAGAAATATTACTTAACCACCCTGAAGCTGTGATGATAAAAGCCAAGGGGAGCAGCAATTTGAGCAGAGTTCACTGTCCCCACTTTTGCTTTCTTATAAACCAGGTTTTATTAATATACAGCTTTCTCTGCCTTTGTGCATGAAATGTTCCTCACTGGTAGGACAGACAAGAGCAGACATCAAGGTGGTGGTGAAATGTTTTTTATCAGGAAAAGGGAGGAGACTACACATTTTTGGAGAGTTTGCAGGATAATAAGACTCATGATGTATGCTGTTCCTAATAGCTGTACAAGATTAAATTTTTTCTCTGAAGCATGTGATAGAGAGGATTGCTAAAAAGGGACCCGTGGAGTGATGGTAATATCATCCCTGATGGGTGTCATGACCCAGAAGAACTACCCTCTTGTAAACAGGATTCAGAGAAGGCCTAGTATAAAACATTGCAGGAAATCCTAGTGTAAGAAAATGGTAGGAAAAACCCCTTAGCACTGGAGCCCAGGCCTCTGGGCCCAGCATAAAGCAGATCTGAACCGAGGCCCTTGCTTTGATCCTGCACAAAACACACAAAGGAGGATGAGGAGCTACTGAGCCCTCTCCTCCAGCAAAGCCACCTTGCCAGGGATGAGCAGCCCACTTGCACAGCACTAACATGCTGCTTCCTGAGGGAGTTCAGGCATCTCCATTGTTGCACTGGGTTTTTTAGCACATAACTCAAGATTCTCCCCTGGCTTGAAAGCCTGCAGAAGCTGTTATTTTCTCATGACACTCCTGGCCCAGCAAATTACAGTCTGCTAGCAGCAGCTCCTCAGAGCAGCAGTTTTTAAAAGGACTGAGGAGACCTTTTATGGAGGCAAACAGGTAGCTTTTGCCTGGGTGTCTGGGAACAGAAGGAATGTGACACAGACCACAAGGCAGCTGCAGAGACAGCGCTGCCAAGCTCTGCTACGTGTGAACCTCCTTCACCCCCTCCTCCTGACTCAAGCCATCCTGCTGGCCTTGGCCTTGTTAAAACCATGCTGGGTAAGTCACACTCTCATTTGGAGGGTGATTGTTCCCTCCTGCTACTAGATTGCTGAGATTGGCTTCATTACAAGATAATTTTTGAGAACTGATTATTTTATGAAAGCAAAACCTGTAGTAGTCATTTCTCTCTTGGTTCTCAGCCTTCCTGCCCTGAAGCAAGGAAAACAAACAAATAAACCACATCACCAGAAACCAATAATGGTTTTTCTCCCCTTAATCTAAGGTGAAAAAGGTTTCTGTCCATTTATCCATGGAAAACGGCCAGGAATAGCATCCACTAGCCATGTTACCATGAAGGAAATGGAAGACACGAATTAAATGGTCTGAAGACACAGACCTTGCAGCCTGCTCTGCTGCATCCTCCCCAGGGAGCATAAAGATGCAGAGTGCAGGTGTGTTAATGAAGGACAGGACAAACCATTTAAATTATTACTGCAAGTCCTACCAAGAAGGCTTTTTTAAATAACTGCCGTTCCCTTTTGATGAAAGACTTGATTTAAGGATCTCCATCCAGTTCAGATCTTATGCATGACCCTCCTCCTCCCCACATCAGCACAGATTCTTATGTTGAGCTTCCCATGGTCACAGAGCTTCTGCTATCTGCAAGCAGGCAGGCTCTGCAATCCCAAGATCCTGTCGCTGATTCCTCCACCCTTTTCTTATCTCCCCCTCCCAAAGGAAATGAAGTATTTGGCCACCACCACCGTTTGCATTGCAGGCATCCGAATAAATTAATCATATTTGTTGCTCACCACCACTGTAGCTTGACTGAGGCACAATAGAAAAATATATTCTTAGCTGCATAAAACCCAGCCAGCACACCGTGGAGCAGAAACTTATTTCTATATCATGTCTTCCAGTTTCTCCCTATCCTCCCCACCCCCTCTCACTTACTGCAGAAACCATGTCCCAGGACCTGGTTCAACTGCAGACAAGAAGCAGTACTGCCAAAGTCAGTTGTCTCCAGGAGGCTTCAGAAAGCTGCCCTCTGGGCTTGTGCTTAGAGGAGCAAATGTTTTCCTGCTGGCTTTGGTTAAAGGGATCCCTTATGGATCCCATTGGTGTGTGCAAGTGGAATATGCACCGTGTACTCATTTATCAGTGCAGATGTGTTCCTGAGCATCTCATGGAATGTGTCCACGGTCTTCCTGTAAACGTCCCTGCGTAGCACAAAGGGACGAAAAAGGTTGAGAGGCTCAGCCCTCTGGAATATGATAGGGAAGCCTAGCTCTGCTGGTACCTTCCCATTGCCAATGAAGAAGTGGTAGAGCTTCTTTTCATGCAAACATTTCTCCAGGAATTTCAGCATGTCCTGTAGACGGGCCTCTAACTTCTCTGGGGCCCAGTCCTGACTGGGACGTGCTTGCAGGAGATGTAGCATCACTGTCTTCAGGTGGTAGTTGGTGAGCCCACTTGGACCTGTGAGGCTGCACTGCTTCCCATGGAGGAAGGAGAGGATCTGAAGGCAGCTGACATGGCACGCATTGGCAGGCAGAGTTTTGGAGACCAGCTGGATGAACCTCCTCTCATACACTGCAAAGGTGAGAAACCAGTGTGTGCTGGAGGGAAAGTCTGCTGCCAGGCTGCTCCGAGGGAAATGAGAGATGAAATAAACATCAGAATTCTCATACTGCACCACAGGGGTGAGGTTGAAGGCAATCGATTTTCCTGATCTAAATTTTATCTTCAGGGCTCCTGGCGAGTCCAGGAGGCTGAAGGAGAGGTCGAATTCATACTTGTGGGAGATTCTGTTCCAGGCCTTGGTGACTGCTATCTGGAACCACTTCATGACTTGGTCCGCATCCAGATATTGGGTATTTTTGAAGCATAGGAGGTCTTCCATCTCACTGCTGGGCCTGGTAGTATTGGCTTGGCTATGGAGGAGGCACAGCATATCTTCCCCTAGTTTAGTCTTGTCACAAATGCAACCTGTCACATCCTCATCTGCCCTGCATACCTTGATAGTGCCATAACCTTGTTCATCTGGGGGAAAAGTGTCACCAGAGCACCAGATCTGGGACCGAAAACAGTATGGCTCTGGAGGGGCAAAAGGCACTATCAGATCACAGACAAAAGGTTTACGCACTCTCCAGTTCTCATACATGCTCCCCACACCCATGCAGTCTTCCACTTCCATGTCAGCATCCCGATTACAAACACTCCTCAAGGCTTCCAGAAGGTCATCTGCAAAGCCTTCCACCATCTCCCGCATCCTCGCCATGTCTCCAGTGGTACCCAGGATGCGCTTCTCATAGAAGCTGGCCAAGACAGCCTTGTCAGGAAAGGCCACTCCTTTAAATGCTTTCCCCAGGACAGCCAAGTCATCCTCTTCTCCTCCTGTGTCCTGCCAATTCGCTTCCTGGAAATCCTGCCTCCAGAGCTCGATCAGCAGAAAGATGACCATGGAAAGGGCAGTCCACATATCCCATCGGACTTTTTCCTCTTTTTTTTCCTCCACTACCTCTGCAGCATTTTCCAGAATCTTCTGTCTGGCTTCCTGGTCTGCAATTTCCTGCTCCAAGCGCAACTGCTCCAGCCGAAGGCTCTCCTCCCGCTCCTTCATCTTCTGGATGATTTCTTCCACGTTCTCGGGGACAGTGCCATTTTCTTTAGGGAAGAGGAGTGGGTGGTTGATGATAGCTGTAATCACCACTAGGCATACTCGGAAGAGTCCCACAGGCATGGCAGTTCCTTCTCTGGAAAAGAAAGAAAGGCAGAATCACTCACAATTCAGAGTATATTTCCTCAAAAAGAAAAATGAAAGAAAGTCCCCACTTGAATAAAAGCTTGGCATCTTTTCTAGAAAAGACTCTACAAGCTCCTAAGTGCATGCCTGCTTCTGCAAGTTATCAACTAAGCTTCCAAAAGATACTTTATCAGTAGAAGGCAAGGATGAAAGTGTCCTCTTATCAAATTAAGTTCAAAGCACAGAACTGTGAAGGCACTTGCTACCATCAACCCACTGTGATGCTGCTGGGGCACTGTTGGAGGGCACATCCTTTCTCCCTCCTTTAAAGTTTCCTGGAAGTGAAAGGGATGGAAGCAGGCAGGACCTTCCCTGGTGTAACAAAGCAGGACTGCAGATGATCACTGCTTTCTCTCCACGTAAGATTGATATTGTAGATGTGGCAATGGCATAGGCAGGGCTGTCCTGGCCACCTTCCACGTTAAGCATATTCGGGGAGCCACACAGCCACCTTCAATCAGGGCAATCCTCACTTACAATGCTGCTATGAGCACCTGGGTGAGAAAAAGTCTACACAGTTTTGTGCTTCTAAGCAGGCATACTACAGGCAAAGCTCTTCCTGCCTTTCAGCACCATCAGGATCAGGCTGTGGCAAATCCTCCCAGCCTCCATGATGCCTCATGACTGCAGTTCCTGGGAAAAGGGCAGCAATAGAAGGACTGCTAAACTGGAAGGGCTTTCCTTTAGCCCAGTGGTTTTAAAAGCATCAGGTGGTTTATTTTTGGTGCTTACTTCACTATTAACCTGTGGAAGACACTAGTAAACACCATGGCTTTGATCTGAGCCATCTTCCCCAAGCTCCCCCTTAACAGCTGTGCTTGCAGTTAGCTCACTCCTATTCGAAGTGACCTCAAGGTGGCTGTGAGACACACCCCAGGTCTTGGTGTCATAGTACTTGCTGCAGGTAGCCATGTGCCAGCAACAGTCCCACATGCCACCCCTTGCACAGGCCCTTGGCATGACCAAGATGGCTATGGTGTTCTGGAGTTGCTTCATGTGGTTACTGGCTCTGCTACTTGGACCACACTTAATAAAGCTTTCCACACAATGGAGCTCAGGACACAAAAAAAATAAATCCCAGCTTTCTGGGACACAGTCCCATTTCTGGGGCATCTGCTTGGCCCTGATGAGGCCTCCCAGAGGTCAGGGCCAGAGGGTGCTCAGGCTAAAGCCTGGGATGTTTCCTCCCAGGCAGCATTTCTGTTTCTGGAGGGCTGACATTGCTATCAAGATCCCAAGTGCCTGCTCAGAGAAAGACAATCTGAGGTTGTCACCCACTGTTGAGATGTGGCAAGCTCATCAGTCCCTCTTTCTAGCAACATCACCCCAGTCTTAGCACAGGGAGACCAGAAGGACAAGATGAACAAGCAGGGATATTTCTTCTTCTAGATGGGACATTTTAATACAGCTGGTTTAATGCCTCAAAAGTGTGTTTGAGAGGGAAGAGTTTCTGTTACAGAAATAAAGTCTATCAATAAAATGCCTTATCAATCAGACCAGAAATGGTAATCTCATTCCTAACAAACCAATTAATCCTGCTGTGGGAATGAGATTGTTTCACAGAGACCCAGGAGATGGTGAGGAACTGTGTGTACACCAGGAGCTGAGGGCTGTAATCTTCTCCCCCTGCAAGAGCTCCTTCCTGGCCTGAACCCAGTGTGTTTTGGTGCCACAGCAATCCTGCCAGTGTCTAGGCAAGAAGGAGAACATCTCTGGCAATCTCATCTATGCCTCCACAGGGCAAGCAATAAAGACAGATCCATCCCAGCAGGCCTTTTTATCAGTACCACACAACAAACTGCTGGCTTTTGATTGCAGGAACCTAGATTTCCTCAGTGTGAGCACTTACTGTACATAGGAACTGTATCCTCTGCATGCAATTATCTTTGCATACAAGAGAGGTGGGACTGGAATAACAAGGGAAGAGAACAGGATTGAGATGCATTGTCTAAGCAGCAAGAAAATTCTCATGGTGCTCAGGATAATGCATTGTGCCCCTCCCTGTGGTACATTTACTAACTACCTTTTTTTTAGATCCCTTATACCCACATAGATTAATGCCTTTATGCAGATATTGCTCTGGAGATGGTTTGTGGTCCTTTCTTGTCCTTTTTCACATTTACATTAACTCTTTAATGCATCAGGCAATAAATTCAAGTTGAATTAATGCCCAAAGCTGGGTGTTCCAGTAATTCTGTGAGCTCCATGCCTGGCCACATTTTTAAAATAAACTGGGGTCGCTCGGCATTGCAAAGGGCTTTATCAGTTTGATGGGGCAGGGCAGGAAGTGCTAGCGAGTTCCTTTCCTTAGTGATACGTTCTTGCAGACCACGAGTACTTTCCAAGCTTAAAAATAACATGGCCAGGGGCCAGAAGCCTCCTCCTGCAGTCTTGACCAGGATGACGTTGCTGCTCTGCCCTGCTAGACCTCTGTCCCTGAGGATAAAATGTTTTACTGTTACCAGATTACTTCTTAGATGCATGAGGTTGAAAGAAGTCAGTTTCCTTAGGATCTTCTTGTACCCTTCAAGAGTCTCTCTTGCCCAGCTGCCCCTGGGCACACTGCTTCCAGAGTTTAGCTGCCCCAAAGCTCTGCTAGCAGAATGGATTGGGCCAGACATCCCCAAGTCCATCACTGGCAGGCTCAGCTGAATTCCTTCTGGGTCACACTGACAGTCTAGGCTACCCCAGCTGATTTTGCAGGAGTAGGTTAGGAAGCATGCACACAACTTCTTCCCCCAGCAAACTCTACAGGATCAACCTCTAGAAGAGAGTCAGGATGAAAACTGCAAGTACAACATCTTCAGGTTGCCTGAATTTGCAAGAGGCATGTCTGTTTTCAGCCTGAACAGTGGAAGTTCTTCTGGTCAAAACTGCCATTTTGCTACTGTAGCTATTCAAAACAGAAAATGAAGCAAAACATTAACCTCAGTTAAGGCTTAAGGTTAGTGACGGTCAGTGACCAAGGTCACAGGCAGATCATTCTCACATCTCATCCGACACAGCTTTCCTGGCTAATACGGAAAAACTACATAATACAGGTGAAACCAGCAACACTGCCTGCTAGAGCAGTCCAGCCTTCCCCATAACAAAGGCCACCCTTTTCCCTTTGCTTTTATCTTCAGCCCAAGCAATTTAAGTCTGATAAAAATATTTATGCCTCCTCTGGCTGAGACAGCTTTTCTGTCGGGAAGAAGGAGAGAGTCCAAATGTTTCCAAGCTGGAGACTAACAAAGAGAAACATCATTGCTTCACCTACACATCAAATTTAGCAACATTTCAAGCATGTGGAAAAGAAAAAGTTTTCATTGTTTTTTAAACAATTTCCCAAAGCGATCTTCAACCTTTTAAAATTTTTATCCCTGACAGTTTTTTCCCATTCAAAGTATAGGCAATGTCAAGAGTTGGTAACAGGCTTACATCTACCTGCCTTCTGCAGACCCTCTTGCAGTAGTTTCAGGGCTGCAAAGACCCCCCCTGAAGGAGGGTGACATGGTTCTTGCTGCAACACAAGCAGGCCACCTCTGCAAGCAGCTGAGCCTGTCCTCACTCTGCTCCCTGGGCCAGGGCGTTCCTAGGGTCAGAGAGCAGAGACCACAACTCTTGTGCTCCCATGGGCACAAAGCAGGGAAAAAGGAGCAGAGAGAGTCTGGAAAGCTGCTCAGAGAAGGGAGGAGGGCTGGAGGCAAGTGGGTACATGGAGCCCCACCATCTTGACGCAAACCTCTGTCTCTGCTTGCTGCCCATTGTGTGTGATGCTGCTTGTTCAAACCTGCCTCTGGCACCAGAATTAGTTCCCTTCTGGGCTCTTCTGTAGCACTCACTGCTTCAGTGACTCGGTGCTTCACTGATTTTAAGGTTAATGAGTGCTCTGAACAACCCTGGGAAGTGAGGGGGCAGATGCCATCCCACTGGGGAGTGAGGACTCAGAGATAAAAGCAGCTGATCGCTCTGCTGCCCGATTAGAAACAACCATCAGCTGCATCCTGCAGCACTTGGTATGTTCAAAGGCTTCACCAAGAGCACCTGGAGCCCTCCACCCTCAGCTCCCAGGCAAGTTAGACCTCATTGTTTCAAGTCTGAAACAGCTTCCCCAGCTGGAGAATCGTGATCAGCCCTGGAGCAGGTCCTGGATGATACCAGGCACCTCAAGAGAGGAAGGGGAAAGATGACACCGTTGTCATGCAGTTCAGGTCAGGACCATGAAGCCACAAGCAGAAGAAGGCCAGCTCTCACAGTAGCTGGTCTGAAAGCCCCTTGCTGCACAATTCAGTAACGTTTGATTTGCCTGCTTGCCTGAAGCACAGTTACAGGTGGCTTGTTGCAAAGAAAAGGAGGTGGCACATGAAGCTCACAGGCACATAAAGCCTTCACACAGCAAGGCAGCATCTTGCCTAAGGTCAGGCAATGGCTGGAGACCACCCTCTGCATTGGGTCTTTGACAGCTGGCTGAAATCATCTTGCATACATGTCATAAAAAACTAAGGGGTGAGTATTCCCAGAGAGGCTGCTGGAAAAGGCTTCTCCTTTGCCACATTTTTTTTGCAGTGCCAGCCACGCCAAAGGCTGGAGAGGAAATTAGCTGGAGCTCTGAAAAGGGGTCCCTCACTGTGAGGCCCAACTTACCAGCCATGCTCAGCCCCTTGGCATTGGAGCAAAGGCAGAGTTGCAGCTCCTTACCAGCACAAATGCAGCCCCCTAAGCCAAAAAAAATGGTGCAGAGTTCTGCAAACCAGCACTTGCTGTGCCTGCATGACGTCAGTAACCGTCTCTGCATCATCTGCACTACCCGGATCCCTGCTCAAGTGGTCTTGAAGGCAAATCATCTACAGAGACTATTGCAAGACAATATAAAAACAACCATCACATTGTTTCCTGCCTGTAGTCAGCCCTGAAGATGAATAGTATTTGCAGTGCATGCTAGAACAAGCAGATTTGCTTAGTGGTGTTTTATGTGGCACGGGGGCAGAGCTTGGCTAAACCTGCAGCTTCTGCCTTGAAGACCTCCACCCCACCTTGGAGCATCACAGAGCTCACCTGGTGTTTATGTGGGCCAGCTTGGAACAGCCACTGTCCTGGGACAGTGTGTGCTCTCCTCCATCCCAGCAGCCACCCTGCCAGAGGGCATTTCCCTGCATGAGCAGCAAAGTTCTTTGTAGATATGGTGATGCCCAAAGCCATATCAATATCCCACTCCCTCCAGCTAAAATGTACTCAGCTTCTGATGTCACCAAGCCTTTCTCTCACCCTTTTCCACAGCAGCTTCAGACCCTTTTGCCTCCTGCTCATTCTAGCAAAGGAAACAAACCAGACTCAAACAGCAGTTTGCAACTTGCCTCTGTAAGCGGCTCATCTGCTCTGAGCCCAAATAACCCTCTGCCTTCTCTGAAGACATGATAGAATATTTCCCTTTTATTACTGTCCCTTTCTTTCATCAAGAGTTCCTTATACAGCTATATTTTTTCCACCTTTTTATTCCCTTAAATTTTGAATCATGGGAAGGAAAACACACACACTCTGGCTGATGTTCAGCATTAAACCAGAGAGGAATGAGCTGAAGGTTTGATTCTTAAATTAGAAAAAGCCACGTCAAGCCACCGAGTGCAGTTCAGTAATGCACTGGAATATGCCAAGACATCATTTACGACACACTCGATTGTTTCCTGCGATTTGGCTGACACAAAAGGCAGTGAATAGGTGGCTGCCACATTGTGTTTTGCTTTGGTAGGCTGCAAGAAAAGAGGCAATTCAAAGATATGATAGAAACTACAGCTGGTTAGGAGCTTTTTTAATTGAAAGCTGCCAAGTTTTTGAAACTAGAACTTCCATGGGAACAAATATGATTTCTAAGACTCTTTTTCAGAAGGTCCTCGAGGTCTGGAAAGGACTCCACTGCATTTTTCCACCATCTCCCCATCAACATTAACAGAAAAGTCAAAAGGCCTTTGCTGGCTTAGGATAGATGGTAAGGGCAGCTCTTCCACAAGGAAAGGAAAGCCTCACAAATAAACATGCTGGATGGATGTTCATGGAAAAAGACAAAGGTACTGCTAGAGAGAGTAATATCCTGGTGAAGTTATCAGCCTGGTCTCTGTCCTCAGTTGCTGTGAATTTGTTGTTCAAATTTTGCCTCTTTTGCACTCAGAAGAATGAGAAAATTTTCAGGCTTTAATTTTATATGCATATATTTTTTAAAAAAAGCACACATCTACACCTTTACAGTCTGATCACTTACTTGACAGAACCTTCTGCTGAAGGCTCTCCTCCAAATTCAAGAGGGATCTACAGCAATCTAAGCTTTGATCTCTCTCCTTCCTGCTCCCAAGGTTGCTGCCCTCATTACCTGACTGCTTTCAGGTCAATGCTCTGCTCTCCAGGTTTGATCTGGGCTTTCACAGGACTTGAGGAAATGGTTTTGGCAGGACTTCCTCAAACCTGTCTTGTTCTTGAGACCATTTTTACTGAAGAAGTCTTTTCTGGGGTGGGCAGAGGGTCCTGTTTTGGTGAAGAATTTCAGACCAGTAGCAAGTGAGGTTTCCTCCCAGGTCAGCACCATGTTTGTTGGGGCCTCTGGGTTATCCAGCACCCCAATGTGATGGACACTGACAGCTAAGCCAGCTCCTAGGAGATACAATATTGAAACACTAAATCTCAAAACAAGTTTCCATGTTCACCTGCATCAGCAAGGTGGGGCTGTGGCATCAGATGGAGTTGGTGAGACACTGGACCCTCAGGGGGGCCGGAGGGCCCTTATAACCGAGAGGAACATTCAGAGCCCACATACTCCATCCAGAGTGACTAAGGGTTTATTGCATCAGTCTACCCTTCCCACTCTACTGTGTACACATTAGCACATATGACTACGTAGCTTTCACTGAGCTGGTTTCTGCCCTCCAGGACAAAGGTCCCATTGCTGCACTGAGAACATGTCCCCAGACCTGTACAGAGCCATGAAGATCTCCCACTTCCCACTCCACCATCAGCTCTGAAAGCACCCAGCACAGCCCATCCAGAGGTCACACAGCACAGGGTAGCCAGGAGAGGCTCCTGCTCTCCAGGCTCTTGAGCACACAGTCAGCTGCAGCAAACACAGCCCAGCCAGGAAAATCTGGAGCCACAAAAATGCACTATGGAGCCTGAGAAGCACCAACCTGTGCTGTTCTTTCACCTCTTATGAACTAAGCTGGCATGCAAGACATTGGTGTGATGAGCTACTGACTGTGACAGTACAGTGCCAGCCACGACGGCTATAACTCAAACTCCGACTTCTCTTTTTGAACATTAAATTAGTGCAACACTCAAAGTACCAAATTCCAATTGCCGGCACAACCACAGTTGTTTCAGCGCAAACTAGTATGATTGGGCTCTGTCTTTAGCTCTTGACCAAAGCCACCAGTGGAAAAGACCAAATGCTCCACTGCATTAGGTGCAGAGACCTGGATAGTGAGATGGGTACTACAACCATGTTTAAAACCAGAACAAGCCAGCTGGCCTACCTGGGACTACAAAAGACAGGTATGGCAGAACAACTGCCTTCCAAAACATGCCTGGAAGCCTCACCCTACATTAGCCGCTTGGCCACAGGACAGCAGCTGGACAAGGCCACTTGCCTGAAAACTATTGTTTTGTCGTTTGATTGAGAACATGTTAGCCTTTTGTAACATCTGTGGACATCCTGTCCCAGGTTTCTTGCAGTGCCAATGGGGTCAGTCGCGCAGCCTGAGTCGGACATCCTGCCCAACAGGTCTGCCATGGACTTTCAGAAGCAATATTTTCCTCCCAGGGTCACGAGGTCAGGTATTTCCAAGGAAATGCTGATGCTCATCCTGTGTACAGGATTAGGTAGCCCTCCCTTCCCCGGACAGGCAGATTCAGGATGGATAAGCACATGAGTGGCACTGGCATTGTTCTGGAGGCAGACACTACCACACAGCCCCAGGTCCAAGCAAGGAGTGATTTTGCCAGTATCTCTCCAAGCAGATGAGTGCTTGACTTGCCCTGGGAAGGACACGGAGCCTCTCTCATGTCTTCTATTCATTCACTACCTTTACCATGAAGAAGCTTTTTCTTGTGCCTCATTAACTCTCCCTCGCTGCAGTTTGAACATCTATTTTTCCAGTGACCACTGTGGATAAAAGTAGGACAGACTGTTTCTTCTTGCAGTAGCACTCAAGATGTTCAGAGATCCTCCCCTTCTGCCTCAGCTTTCACTGCACATAGATGCATTTGTAAGACATTGCCATAAAATCCCATGGTCACCCTTCCCTCAAAGCCTACAGCATACAAAGTTTTGTTTCTGACTCAAAAGGAGTTATTTGCCTTCTAGGGCTCTTTTCCAAAACCTAAAGAATTCTGTTTTATCAGCAAGCAGGAGATTTATCTGGATAGTTCTAAGTCACAATTTCTCAGTGCATAGAGGTATCATGCCGCTAACCAGAACATCATTCTGGCCGCTTCTTCTTGCCCCAGAAGCTGGCAGCCACCACCAAAGGCAGCTGTAATAACTACTAAGTAAATGCAGAGCCACATCATGCCCCCAAAGCACTCACTGTAAGGCTGGACCCAAGAGGGGGTGCCCATGGAGACCAGGAGACAAAGCTAACAGCATGAAGAGTGCTTTACTCAGCATCCTGCCTGTTGCCTGAACACACATTTGTTTTTTTTTGCTTTTTGACTGTGAAAGCCAGCTCAGCTCATCAGCAAACAGCATATGGGCAGTCTGGGCAGTGCCTCAGATTCCCCCTGCTACAGTTGAGAAGGGGTTTCACAAACGGGAACATAGTGCTGGCTGTGAGGGAGGCAGAAGGGGAAAGGTAGGAAGTGTGCATGTGGCTCCCACCCACGTACTGAGCTGTTGTGGTAGGATCCCAGCCAGGAACAGCTTGGCTTTTTAAGCCAAATAAATTTTGTCTGTTAATTGTAAGGAAAACAATTGGAATAGACCTAACTTTTGATTTTTTGTTGGTGGGTGTATTTGGAGGGTTTGGTTTTTTGTGTGTGTGATGGCTGGTTTGTTTGTTTAAAAAAGGAAAAAAAGACACACGCACGCAAAAAAGAAAGGTTGGATTACCAACCTCACCAGCTCCCTCCCCTTCAAACCCAACATGATGGGAGCCTAGGCAATAGCTGATCGCTCCCTTGCACAACCTTCCGCCAGCACAGAGACACAAAACTTCTTCTGCCTTATCAAAAGCCTTATGGTGTCAACCACAATGTATGGAGCAATGTCACCGTGCTGAAGCTCTCTGGCCTTTGCCTGGTGCTCCCACTGGGACCCACTCTGGCTGTCACACTCTCAGCCACCTGACTTCCCCTTGCCTGCACAGGCAGCCATGGCTTATTGATCCCATTGGTCAGTCACCTCAGGGAAAGGTGGCAAGAATACATAAAGGGTTCAATTACCAAGATGTTCATTCAAATCTGCCCTCTTTTTTCCGCAATTAATTCTCAACAAGGTGGAGAAAAATAATATCAGTGCTGTTAACTTAGGCAGTGGTTACTCTGACTCTCCTCATCCTACAGTAAGTATATGCCCTACATCACTACGCATCCAATTTCACTGCATATTGTATGCCCATTGACACAAATGCTTCAGTATTAAAATGGTTGGTGGAACTGTTATTATAAAGTTGTTTTCCCAGCAGGGATACATCCCTCCAGCACATCTAAGGAGAGCACATGTCGATATTGGCATAGCTCAGGTGTGACTTGCAGAATGATTATGTTTTAAGTGTGAACTATGAAGTTCCACTTCAGTCACATAACCATGAGCACTTACATATTACAGACAGTAGAAAACACAGTAGCTGCCAGACCCTTCCACACTGAGATGCTGAAACAAAAGCATGGCAAAAAGAAATCATCATTGCAGGCTGGGAATTAGGTTGATCTGAGATTTTCTACTGCATCACGGTCTTGACTCAGTAACAAACTCACATTCCTATGTCAGGAGACCTGCAGGCCCAAGTATCCACTTAAACAGGAATCAAAAACACTGGTTGGGATTGGATGTTTGTGTGATACTGGAATATTGTTTTGCTAACTAGTTACAGCTGTTTGTATTCAAATAGATGGGGAGAAACAATATTTAAAAGCTGGCTATTGTAGCCAAAACGTCACCACAGAAATGAAAAGCAATGCTTTATTGCAGTGCCTGAAATCTCAGCTTTTTATAAAGCACAATATGGTTCCTTAAAGTGAAAAAAAAAAAAAAAAACCACCAAAAACCAACTCAGACTGTGAAAACCCCTGCAGGGATGGGTATAGGGTGTGGAAGGAGGAGAGAGCATCAAAGAGCACTTTTACTGCCATGCCCTGTTTCCTTGTCTCTCACTAGGTTGACTCCACATTGCATGCCAGCATCCGCAGGAAAAATCAGGCCCTCTTATTTCGTTACCTGGTGGCTTTTCAAGAGAATAGGAGAAGCAACACAAATGCTTTAGGAAGCAGTAAGGCCAGTCTTGGCTCACTGGTCATAAACCTAAGAGCTGCCAAGAGACACGCACACAGACGAATATGTTGGCTGCAGAGTACTGCTGGCTAACCTTGCTTTTGTAAAAGAGTTTGAATAATAAAAAAACAGAAGAAAAAAGCAAAGCCATACAAGAAAACAAACTGCCCCACTTCTGTACAATACTTGCATGAAGCACCCACGGCCACCAACTCAGAGCCATTTTCACCCAAGGGAGTGATTCAGAGACCAGATCATTGCCACATGCACCCATATTTAATAACTTTCATGTGCTCTTTGCTCAGTTCCCTCTGCTTACCAACAAAAGAAAACATATTTAAGCTCTTTCTTTCCCTGAAGAGTTTGTAAACTTAATGCTGGGAAGAAAATCTCTGAAAAAACACAACGGGATAAGGGCAATGTAACACACACTGCTGTGGCAGAAGTACCAAACACACATGTAAGGCTGTGAAGCCACGTGGTTTTCATTTGGGATGTGTGGGGTGAACACATACTCTTGCTTTCTTTATAACATGCGCACAACAAAGGAAGGCTTTGTTTGAAAGCCAAGGGACAGCCTCTCTGCACACTTCAAGGCTAAGTTACAACGTCACGGGAACTGTGAGTCACAGTTGTGGGGCCCTTGCTCAGACACAAAAATCCCCTTTGCTCCAGCCGGCAAGAGCTTAGCTTAGCAAAGAGTAAAGATAGCTTCCAGCTCCACTTAGGAGACTGAAAGTATCCATGATAGCAGCAAATACATGGCTGAGCTGTGAGCACGTGTTGTGGATGGCTTACAATGCAAACGTGTCTTTCTGTCAACATGTCTTCCTGTAACTCCTTCAGAGCTTGAGATCATACCCCTGAACTCATTCTAAGAGCATGAAGCAGCTATGGCTCAACAGGGAGGTGGGATGGACATCAGCCAAGCACCTTCAGACCATGTTTTGACTTTGACTGCAGAAGAGCGTGGCCATGATACTTACAGCATAGCCAGCTTGCTAGGTAGGACCGCAGTTGAGCTCTATGTCCTTAAGTCACCTAGTATGCTAGGTAATTTATGTCACTGTGTGTTACAGTAGAGGAGGGTCACCTGATTCCAACTACCCAAAACACAGACACCTATCTCATCCTTGCCCCTAATAGCCTGGGAGAAAAAGATAAGGGTCTTCTTCAATTATCATCATTCTGCAGTGCAGAAGTGGCTGCGCTGCAGAAAATCCAAGTGTTTTCTCTCACATTTCCAACAGTCCCAAGCTATGTGGTTGCTAAATCTCCAGAGGCCTTTAGAAATCAAACTCTCATCTGGAACCAGTGGGAGTCAGGTACCCGAACATCCAGGAGGAAATACCTTAGGATCTAAGCATTTTGGGTGCAGATACATACACAAGCACAAGCCTCTCTGGGAAGCACTATACTGAGAACATCAAAGGTCGCAGTTAAAGCTTGAAAACATCCCCTTACCTCTATCTCTGGCATGTATTAACATTCTACAAGAGCTTAAAAAAATTTGGAAACAGAAGTCTGAAAAAGCAATACAGCTTCTCCCCTTTGCCTACACACATGGCCTACACTGTGCCTGGATGGTTTCTGGCAAGTCTTTGTCTACTTTGTTCTGAAAAGATTCCAGCAAATCTCCATCTCTGCCTCCCAAAGCAGTCTAGACTACTGCTTAACTACCTCTATCTGTAGGAAAGTCTCCTTATCACTGTGTGCTTTCTCCAAAATAAGCTGTAAGCCCTTCTGGGTTTCTGGCACATGCAGACAGTCTCTCGTCTTAGGGAGCGAATTCCCTCCCTGCAGGCAGTGTGGGAAACATTTGCTCCCAGTCCTCATGGGTTGCTTCCTGAGCACCACCAAATCCTTTGTGATTTGGAAGAACAAGGCACTCTGAAGCTGATTTTCATTGTTTTGAGTTTGGCCATAAACTCTACCTTTTCAATTGGTGGTGCCCACCATTCCTTGAGGGGACCCAGAGAAAGATGCAGTTGGTTACACAGGTGACTCAGCTGACACCTTATTGCCAATATCACTTTCCTGCTCAGGTGCAAGAACCTTCTCTACGTGCTTTCCCCCCTGGTTTCAAAAGTGAAGGAACAGTACATCTTCCTTTGCCAGGCAACTGAAATAACCATAGGAATCTGAGACTGTGCCTAACAGGCCTTGAATTCTGAAACAGTTGGCCTCAATGGTCCTCATCCTTGCCAATATCATGCTTGGTTTTTCCAAGCCACATGCATGGCAGTGGGGTGCATCAGATGTTTTCCCTATAAATGCTGAAAAAGCATCTCTGCCTTGAGGCAAATATCACTGATATAAATAAGGTGCTAGATCAGCCAGAAAAACCTGCCTCTGGAAGATGGATAATAATGAAAGATGGTGAGGGAAAAGGAAAAAGAGAGAGCTTCATTTACACACAGGAGGATGGCAATGGGCCAGTTCTCACAGCTTTGATCGGGGCTGACTGGAGGAGCATGCCAGGGAACACTGTCAGCTGAGCTTTACTAGAGCAAAGAAGACGTTTTGAACTGACTGGGATGGGAAGAAGGGGACAGACACCACCCAACACATACACAGATCCAGAATAAATAAGGAAAAAAACTTCTGTGGAATACATGAAGGTACTCACAGGTACACACAGGTACTCAGAGCTGTAGTAGGACATTGTGGCAGCCAAGACTGCTGCTCTGGCAGCTTCCTCTGCCACCAGCTCCAGTTCTTCCCTTACCACCACAGCTACCTGCAGAGCCTCCTGTCACACGCTTGCAGAGCGGCACTGCCAGACATCTGGGTTTCACCTGGCAGTTCTGCTTTCAGCAGGTTTTTCAGAGGTTTTTGTACAAACATGAAAAATCTACACATTTCTGGCTTGTAAAAGCCACTATTTCCCTTCAATCTAGCTGCCTCTGCTGTCACCCCTGATCATCAGGAGGTTGTCCAGATACTTCCAGGACTTTGCTCTCCCTCTTGTACCTAGAGAAGGGGGAAATCTAGTGCTTTCCTACTTGGGTAAGGTACCTATGGCAAGTTCTCCTGCATAGCAGCAAATGCAGCAGTATCGGATGTCAGCACAGCTTGGACCTATTGGTTCCCCTCTGCCACCACTCTCTAATGAGACCCCCAACCGGACCAAGCAGTCAGATAAAAGCAATTTTATACTGAATGCCAAAAGAGAGAGACACTCTGATCTTCTAAACTGAAGCCATTTCCAAATTTAACCTTCACAATATTGCTACTTTTGCTCTGCAAGTGGTGTCTGACCCACGCTGCTGGGAACGTTTACTAAAATATGAGCCACACCACTTTCCTTCCGGCATTTCTGCTGCAAGGCTCAAGATCTCCTAGTGAGAGCCCATCAAGAAGCTTTTTCAAATCACATCAAATCTGTAAGGAAGAATGACCCCTGGAGCACTTACCTGCTACACAACTTTGCAGGTGCTCATTAATCTTCACATTACTACTATCACTGTGATGCAGAGAAGACTACATTCAGTCACCCACTGCTGAAGCACAGCCAGGAAGTCTGCAAAACACAAAGAACAAATGAGGAAGTTCAGGCAGAAGATGGGTACGTAATGCAGTTATCTAAATTAGGGATTGATTAAAAGAGAGATTAACTCACTTCTTTACCTAATAAAATGATCTTAAAATCTCAAGGGACCAGAAATAACCAGTTTTGAAGCAATCAGGGAAGAGTAAAAAATGGTGCCTCTCCCATGGGAAAGGGTGCAAATCACACCACGGGTCTGCCAGCATTGCAGACCTACCGGCAAGCAAGGACGTCCCTCCTTTGACTCCATCCTCACCCAGCAGCTCTCTTCTTTTAAAATGGATTAGGGTCAAATTAGCAGCTGCATAAGTGGAAGGGCAGGGACAGTTTTGTCTGGGATTGGTTTGTCTCAGAAAAGGCACCTAGCTGCTGTAAGCTGCTTCTGAGGTAGAAATACTTGCTTGGGGAGCTGAGTTTAGAGAACTCATGTGAGAAACAGAAAATGCAGGAGAAGAGGCAGGAAATAAGTCTAAGAGCATACAGGAAGATGTGAAACACAGAACCACAAAAGATAAACTACCATATTTTAGGAGACACAAGTTAAGAAATTTTAAGTGAAACATGAAACAAAGTCCTGCAAGCGGAAACAGGAGTGGATGGACCCAACAATCTGGTTGCAGGCAGACAGAGACGTTACTCAGCTGCGCACAAGCAGGCTGGGGAACAGGAATCCACCACCCTCATTACCAGCCACGATCACCACTTTGAACCCTCTGTCTTGATCCAAAGGATGATGAAATAATGAACAGGGTTTAGTATTAAGTTGGCTTCTC
>JAVSBS010028080.1:8065-19301 GCA_033124195.1 Coracias cyanogaster | reverse complement strand
CCAAAGAACTTGGGAAGAAAAGCAAGTTCTTTGGATCAAACCTTAATCTGTTGCCTGGCCTGCAGCTGCTGAAAAGGATGCCTCATAGGAAAAGTTGTCCAGTGTACCTCAGGTAGTGGTGGCCTTGTGCCCTAACAGAGCACCACAAACCTTGCTGATGTACAAACCCTGAAGACCACTGTGGTGTCCAGCTCGGTCCCAATGAGCTGTGCTGTGCCAGAGCTGGCCAGGCTCTGCAGAGGGGTGAGCCTTTTGGTCTTTTATGTTGTACCTTGGAGAGAGCAAGCCCTCCCAGCCCACCCCAGTCCCTTTTGGTGGCATTGTTACAACACCTTGTGCCTTTTTGCAGGAATTTATCTGTAACAGAGTCCATCTCTGGTAGGAAAGATGCCTGTGTGTGGTCATAGCAGAACTGGCTCTGTCTGGTGTCTATTCTAGTGTCTCCCCAGCCTGTCACTTAGGTCTGCAGAGCTATGATATTGACTGAATTGTCATTTTTGCTGTAGTTTGAGCTGGTTTTACAGGACTTTTTCAGCTGGGGAAAAGAAGGGTGTGAGGAGACTGCCTGGAAAGAACAAATGAATGCTGGCAGCTGAGTGCAGACACTCCACAAGCAGTTGGACTGCTGGTTTTCTTACTCCTGTATGCTCACCAGTCCAAGAAGTTTACAGAAGATGTGGCAACAAGTTTTGCTGGATCTCTTCCTAAGGCCTTTCAGCTCCTCACAGCAGCCTTGGAGAAGAGGCTGGGAGCAGCTTCCACAGAAGTTCAGAGCAGAGTGGAAAGTATCTAACAGGCTCTTTCAAAAAGGCGAAGGCTGGCTCAGGGTCCACAAGGCCTTTTTGGATCACATTTTGCCTTTTAAACTACAGGGAGCCTTAATGCAAATACAAAAGCATGGCTGTTTTGGCAACAAACCGAAAGCAGACATGATGTGTGTGTCCCCCGCCTTCAACCCCTCCCTTTCTTCTCCCACCCCAGCCCCAAATCTCATCAAATGTTTTGTCCAAATCTCAACTACTTGGACCCCAAACCTGCTTGTACACGAATTCTACCACCAAAATGGGTATTTCTCACGGCTGTGTTGTTTTACAGAGCACAGGGACTGTGTTTTCATTAGGAGCACTAAAGCCTTTTGTTGCTTCGTTAATGCTAAAGCAAGTTAAGAATCAACATGCAGCTGGGAACGGGTGTTTTGCAGCTGTTGGGACTATTGCAGGTTACTCCACTTTCTCTCGGGCTGAGCTGCCTCCCTCTGACAATGGCAAAATGAGCAGTTGTATGGCTGCTTTGTGCTCTTAAGGGTACAATTTCCCCTCCTTTTCCATTTTGAAGGAGTGTCCTCTCCCTTTCTCTCTGTGCACCTAAATGAAGCCTGTTCTGGCAACTTTCCTCCTCCTTTGGCCAGGGAGGAGGAAGCAGGGTGGAAAGGGAGGAACAAACAGCTGTCCTTTAGGTTTCAAATCAATGCAGCTCCTTAGCAGGCTGGCAGGGTGAGCTCAGTCATTAGGAAAGCTGCTCTTTCATTCAGGAGGTGGCCTCAGCCAATTCTCCCCCAGTCCAGGACCGAAGAGGTAGGGAGTTTGGTCCTTTCCAGCTTGTAGGACCATTGCAGCTGGCGCAGGCTCCTGTTGCCAGTGTTTCATTCATGCAGTGCACTGGAGGACCATGTTGGCACTTTGGAGGTTAGCCTGTCTCAGAAACCTAGTGAAATGTTGTGCTGTGCATGCTTGAATTCTCATCTCATCATGAAAGCCACTTTCTCCCGAGACTGGGAGTGGATGTATGAAGGTGATCCAATTTTTCCAGTTGAGCCCTGCTCAGGTTAAACCTCTGAGTTGAGCAGGTTTTAAGAAAACTGGATGGATGGATGGATGGATGGATGGATAGATTGATGGATGGGGTCAGCCCCAGGTACTGTAGTTTCCCTTGGCCTGCATGGACAGTGGAGCCTGTAGGGACAGGCATGGTGAATACTTGACTGATTTCTTCAGGACTTGCAGAACTTACCTCCATCCTGGCAAGAAAGGTGGTGTTTGCCTTTGCCTTCCAAACCGTGTGCAGATCCCCTTGCTGTTTTTCCTGTAAACTCTGTGTGGATCGTGGCTCTGCTATGCTGGTGTGTTGCTTGTTGGATGGTATTGCATCGTTTAAATGTACTGTAAAATATCCTGAACCCCCACAAAATATAGTGAGTCCAGAGCTGGACTGATGCACACTTACTTAAGCCTAACTCGCGCTGCCCAGGCTGGCCTCAGGGCACCATGGCATTAGAGGAGGTAGTTCAGGACTTGCTGTCAACCTGTTCCTGAGCGTTCTGATCTCCGAAGTGTGTTTTGACACAGGGATGTCAAAAATTCGTTCTTGTTTTGCAAGTGTGAACACAATGTCACTGCCCTGGTTTGCAGGCAACAGTGGAAAAGGTATACAGTGGCAAGGCGGGATTTTAGCATGTTTATAGGAGCAGCTTTACAGATTTCCCAGTGTTGCTGTTAGAGGAGCTCATTTCTTGAGGGATATGAGAAGTGCTGTCTGCAACTATGGGATCTGAAATATAAATATGTCCCTAGGAAGACAGTGGATCCCATTTAGCTGCCGAAAGGTTGGTTAGTAGAAAAAGTACTTCTTTCTCGGGTGCTCTGTTTTCTCCATGACTTTGAGAGTCTAACACCCTCCTGCTACCTGCCTTACTGCTAAGCAGTCCCTGAATCAGTAATGGTCCTGAAAGCTGAGAGCTTGCAGGGTGATGACATCACTACTGGCCACAGAAGAAAAATTAAGTAATGCAGTGTTATACTGTACTGCCTCAAATATTTCCACCTTCAAAAGAATAGCCATCCCTCTCCAAATTTTAAAGAAACCTTCCAAGATGCTGTTGTGCTGCAAGCAGAGACACATTAGAATAAAACTAAAGCTTTGGAAGGCAGGGGTAGCCTTTGATTTATGTACTAGTAGGGTCTGTTCAATCTTTGGTCTGCCTTGTTCTCTTATTTTCTGTCTGCGTTGCTTATTTTTGTCTCCCTGGGTACTTCTCCCAAGACTTCTTAGCTCATTTGCATTTAATCTCGCCAATTTGTCTACAGCCTCGGTTGCTCTAATCTCTGCAGGTCACTGTGCAGTTTGCATGTTTGTTACTCTTTGGCTGTTTGCTGCCATCAGCACATTTGATCGTGGTTGAATTTACATCAAAGGAAACACCTGACAAAGAAGCAGGCCTGATAATAGGCTCCAGTTTCTTCTCAGCAACCTGAACGGGTAGAGGCGGACGAGGGAGTGCTGGTGGGATCACAGGGGAGTTTATGCTCTACTTTCAACACGGCATGCTCTTCTCTCCTGCCCGATGGAGCACTGCGGATCCCACTGCTGCTGTGGGTTCCCCAGAAATAGAGGAGAATGAAACAGAGGTAGGCCTCGCTCTTCTCCTTCAGAACAAACCTGCATGTGGGAAACTAGAGAAGGGGAGGAAAAGGCTCTCCTGCAGTTGCTGTTGTAGCTGCAGAAGTGCGGCTCACAAATTACAGGTGCCCCTGGCCTGTGAGGACAGTTGGCTCAAATGCCAGGGTCAAGTGAGAAGCTACAGTCGCAGTGTGGGTGTTCCCGGCTTCTTCAGAGTTGATCAGAGAGGCTGATACATTCAAGACTGGCTTCTGTAGCAAAACGCTTCAACTTAAGTGTCTCAATTGGGGTAGGGAGGTTGTATTTGCTTTTGTTTGTGTAATTTATGCTGCCCAGACCATTTTCCCTGTCCAGAGTTTGCTGTTAGTAGCTGATTTTATATAATCATAGAATGGTTTGGGTTGGAAGGGATCTTAAAAGATGATCTAGTTCCAAGCCCCCTGCCATGGCAGAGACACCTCCCACTAGACCAGGTTGCTCGAGGCCCCATCCAGCCTGGCCTTGAACACCTCCGGGGATGGAGCATCCACAACTTCCCTGGGCAACCTGTGCCAGTGTCTCACCATCCTCTGACTGAAAAACTTCTTCCTTACATCTAATCTAAATATCCCCTCCTCCAGTTTAAATCCATTGCCCCTTGTCCTATCACTACATACCCTTGTAAACAGTCCTTCCCCGGCTTTCTTGTAGGCCCCCTTCAGATACCAGAAGGCTGCAATGAGGTGTCTGTGGAGTCTTCTGTATGATCTATAATGATCATGTATAGTTATATATCGTTACAGGCACCGAAAGATACATGAGATAGATACATGTGACTTGGTGCAGCTGGGATTATTCTGTGAGGTACTGGATGCTGCTTAAGCTGGTGCCAGGGTCCAGGACAGAGGCATCTCATGAGTGTGCTGCTCAGGGTTTTGCAGCACTTGGGAGATGCTCATCTTGGTGTTGCAGTCATGTCTGGGGTGCTTACAGAACCGCAGCCCTTTGTCCTCTGCTGAAAGGAAAACCAGTGGCACCACATCATGTCTCCTGTAGGTTTCACCTGGCAGTGTTCAGCAGCCAGTCCTCTCAAGGCCTGCAGTTCTCCAATAAATGAGTCTCTAGGCTCTAAGTGATCCTGGGAGGCTGTGTGCGCTTGCCCTGTGCTGGAGACCTCTGACGCGGGGAAAGCTCAGCTTCCAAAAGGCTGTGAGAGGAGCCTGGGAGCAGGGGGCAATGCTTTTGTTCCTTGGCACAGCAC
This sequence comes from Coracias cyanogaster, assembly GCA_033124195.1. Lineage (NCBI taxonomy): Eukaryota > Metazoa > Chordata > Aves > Coraciiformes > Coraciidae > Coracias > Coracias cyanogaster. The sequence goes on along the minus strand of JAVSBS010028080.1, from coordinate 14,665 downwards.
CAGCTTCAGGATTCAAGGTGTGAAACCAGGAGTAAGTGCAAGCCTGTGTCTGAAGGGGCAGGAGTGTGTGTACCTGGAGCTTCTCACAGCTCATCTCTCCTCCTGGGATGTGGCCAAGGACTGCAGAGGTCCTGCTGTGCAGGAACCCCAGCTCTCTGTACTCTTCTCCACAGAACCAAGCTTGCTTATTCTTCCACTTAACCCAGGCAGCAAGCCACTGTGTGAAACCTGGGTGTTTTGTGGGGTGCTGTAAACTGGAGGGGAAAAGGGATGAGATCCTGTCTGTTTTGGCTGAAGAAGTGGTAGCTGGAGCTACCTGGTGCTAGAGCTCCCTGGGCTTCCACTCTGAGCACTCAGGGCTAGAAGCAACATCCCGTCAGAGGGATTTCCAGCTCCTTTCATTCTGAGCAGGGTTGGAGATGTCTGGTTTCTCCCTGGTGTGAGTGCTGCTTTCCTAGAAGAGCTGAGGATGGACGAGCAGGACAGCTCTTCACACCTCACCTGCTGGAAACACCGTTGCCTGGTGGACTAGAGGTGCCGTGCTGCCCAGCTGCTTGCCTCTAGCCACACTGGACAGCCAGCTGCTCGGGGATTAAAGGTGCTATTAAAAACAAAAACCAAAACCTACCTGCAGCGTTATGTAGGAACTCCAGTATTACTGGCTCATTAAATACTGCTTTGGAGTTTTCCCTTGGGAAGGGCTATGGTTTCATAGCACCCTTGTGATTTGAGATAATCTAAGTTCTGCTTTGTGGGTTTTTGTGGGTTTTTTATTCCAAGGATTTCTCTGGGTTCAAAGCCGCTTTCAGTCGTGAGCTGTTGAAAGAATTTCCAGCAAACCGTTGCTGCCCATCCTTGTGTGTGTATGAAATAGGAAAACCACTTTTATTTCATTTTCTCCTGTTTTAAAACCAGGGTTGGGTGCGACATTTGGAATATCTGCTCCTTGCTTTCTCCCGTTTCCACTGAGGAGCGTGGCGGGATGTCTGGAAGCTGTGAACAACGGAGGCAGTCTGTGCTAAAGCCCGGCTTAATTTAAAATTACAGCAGTTAGAAAACAACTCACCTCGCTCCCAATTCTTTGCTGGCACGTGAAGCAATCGCATTCTGAATGAAAACGTGGATAAATCCCACCTGTTTCTCTGGGACCATGTGAAGGGCACTGCTCCTGTCCAGCCAGCCAGCCTGTCTCCCCATTCAAGACATCAGAGCCATCGAGCAGTCTGTAGTAAACTCCCAGCAAAAGGCAAAACAGGAGGGGTTGAGGCCATCCTGCTTTCTGGAAGTGCTATGGATGGGTGCCTTTTCTTCCTCCGTATCCCAAGGGTTTAACTCCTGACTGCCCTGGGTCTTAGGTTTGCCTGCTGCATAGGTGGGTGCAGCTACAGAGCACAAATGAGCAGAGGCTTCAAAGGAAACAAGCCAGGAAATGAAATGAGAATCTCACTGTGGCGTGGCATTAAATCCTTGAATTACTTTAGGCTGAGTGGAAAGTCAGAAACCTGCATCCCGCGATTAAAAATAACACTGCCTTTATGAGAGCAGCAAGAATGCCCGCTAATTGTTGGTTTACGGGAGAAAAGCAGAAACATGCTGAAAAATTGGCTCACAATAGCAGTTGCTGTATCATAATCTCCCCGTTCCTTTCTTGCCTTGCTAATAAGAAGTAAGACTAATTTAATTTTTACAACGTCCCAAATCTGTGGCTATACTATTCAGAGACTTAATAAGATTCTCTTGCCGAGCCAAGAAAAGCTTAGTGGTTTTTAGCTTACTTTCTTCTTCTGGGTTTTAGTTTTGGACATTTGTGCAGTGACTGAGACTTTTTTTTTTAAAGCCTGTATTTCATCAGGATTACTAATGTCTCTGTTTAAGTTATTATAGGTGTAAATTGTGCTGGAGGAAAAAAATCTTGAGGGGAAAAAAAAAAAGCAAGTTTTGGCAAAACGAAAACATTTTATGAAGTTGTTCTGATTTGCCAAAATTGTTTTCTGGAGAGAAAATAAAAGAAACTTTGCTTCAGCAATTTCCAAATGAAAGGCTTTGAGATTTTTCTCTTTGAAGCAACTTTTTATATTGAATGATCTTCTTGGCTAACTTTTGTAAAGGGCTGAAGAGTCAAAGTGAAACAGTTGTTTCCTTCGACCCCAAATGCATTTTTTTTTTTGAGAGAGAGAGACTTTTTTTCAGGGTTGCCAGCGAACCGAAAAATCAGTTATTCACCCAGCTTTATATGCCATATACTGGTAGAAACTTCAGAGCACCTCAGTGACTGTTTATGTAGTGGAGCTGCCGCTCAGCCCTCCATTTATGTGTTGGTAAATTATTATGCTCCTCAGGGTTGCATGAGATCCTAAACCATCACTAAGCGCCTGGGTTCTCTGCCTTGGGTGAACGAGGAGGCAACGTTCTACAAAACATGTCTCTAACTTCATTCTCGTTAAAGGCATTAACTTTACTGGCTGACGGACAGTTTGCAGGACCTGTTTTATGCAGAATGTGAACCTCTTGGGAGACTCGGCTGTGTTAGGAGCTGGTTTAAAGCAGCAGAGTTGAGCTTGACTTCAGGGAGAGCTGCACTTCAAAAAGAAGAGCGTGATAATCAAGAAAAGATAAGTCCCTAATTTCAGGGTTAACCACAGTAAAAACAGCATTTTAAAAGGGCTTTTCCTATGGTTACTCTGGGGGATAGATTATATATAATGTGAAGTTATTTATTTAAAGCCTTTGCTTTAACCCTTTTCAGCAGGGCGTGTTTTCTCTGCATAAAGAGTTACCCACGGGTGGCACGGGGCGTTCTGGAGCAGCAGGGCCAAAGTGCCTCTTTTACTGAAGCTGGTGGCAAAAAGTTTAGATTAATTCCCGCAGAACAGAGTGTAACCAGAAATTGTTGGTCCTGCTCACCTGGTATGGATTGCAAGTCTGCTGGAGAGAAAGGAGTTGGGTCAAATATGTTCCTGCTGTTCATCTTAAATCTTAATTTGAGCTTAAATCTTGATGTCTCTCCATTGAAGGGCTTTAGTGTTTAGAGCAGCATAAGTAACTGTAAAACAGGCTCGGTGTGTTAAGTGCTCCTGAGGCTGCAGTTTTTCCTTTGTGCCGCTGTCCCAACGAGAGCTTTGCAGCCAGCCGGGGTGTGTTTCACCAGTCACAGGATGGTGGGGGTTGGAAGGGACCTCTGGAGATCATCTAGTCCAACCCCCCTGCTGAAGCAGGTTTGCCTAGAGCAGGTTGCACAGGAACGTGTCCAGGCAGGTTTTGAAAGTCTCTAGAGGAGGAGACTCCACAACGTCTCTGGGCAGCCTGTGCCAGGGCTCCCATCACACTCACAGTAAAGAAATTTCTCCTCATGTTGAGGTGGAACTTCCTGTGTTCCAGTTTGTGCCTGTTGCCCCTTGTCCTAGCACCACTGAAAAGAGACCGGCCCTATTTTCTTGACCCCCCGCCCTTTAGATATTTGTAAACATTGATCAGATCCCCTCTCAGCCTTCTCTTCTCCAGGCTAAACAGCCCCAGGTCTCTCAGCCTTTCCCTATAAGAGAGATGCTCCAGTCCCTTAATCATCCTCATAGCCTCTGTTGGACTCTCTCCCGCAGTTCCCTGTCTCTCTTGAACTGGGGAGCCCAGAACTGGACACAGTATTCCAGATGTGGCCTCACTAGGGCAGGGCAGAGGGGGAGGAGAACCTCCCTTGACCTGCTGGTCAGACTGTTCTCAGTGCACCCCAGGATACTGTTGGCCTTTCAGGCCCCACAAGCACGCTGCCGGCCAACGTTTCAGCGCCCAGTCACGCTGCCTAAAGCCGAGTTTGCCTGGGAGGGTGCTAGGCAGGCTGGCGGTGCTGAGCCTGGCGAGTAGGGCCAGGAAGGCACCAGCTAGGCTGGGATTAGTCTTTAAATTTTCAATTCTTTTTTTATCCTCACCTTTGGAGAGCACTGACCCTGGCTGAGGTTGAGGAATAAAATGAAGTTAGCTCAGAGCCAAGTGGATTTACTACCCCTCAGGAGCATCCTGGAGGCTGTGGAAAGGTCATTTTTCCTCCCATCCCTTCTGAGGACATGTAATTCAGCAAGTCTCATGCCCTTGGAGCCCTTCTTCTGCCCCACTTTCATGCGCTTCATTCCCTGCTCCTCCACTGCCCATGGGGACCTGTTCTCTAGGCTCTGGTGTGATCTCCGGGTGCCAGCTCCTGCCTGGCAGCTGTGCCAGGAGGAAGGTCGTGGCAGGAGCATGGCGTGTGGGAGGGGAGGCAGGAGTAAGAGTTTCTGGCAGGAGGGAGCAAGCTGGGACTCGCCGCCTTTCCAAACTCATCCCCAGGGCCACGTCAGAGAGCCGTCCCTCCTGCCCGGCACATTCCTCTGCCCCGCTCCTTTGCCCAGCATTACACAGTCCCAGGGTGTCCTTGCTTTCGGGTGTGGGACTTCAAACTGGTTGAACCAACTCATAGCAGGTGATTCACTGGAGGCGTTTCGGCCCTTGCTTTGTTCCCGCAGCGTTTGTCAGCAGCTCGCCGTTTTGACTGAGGTGCTCGCTGCCATCGCGCACCGCTGCCGTCCCGGGAGCCCCTGCCGTGCACCTCACATTGCCCCGCACGCAGTGGGGAGGTCCAAACCATAGTCATGCTCCCTTCTGCAGGTGACTCTGGGTGTCCTGGTGATCCCTGACCCATCATGTTGAGGCTTTTCAATACCCAGTTTGAGCAGCAGAGATGATTAGGTGATTTACAAAGGGCTGCAGTGATAGGACAAGGAGTAATGGGTTCAGACTGCAAGAGGGGAGATTAGAAGGAAATTCTTTACCCTGAGGGTGGTGAGACACTGACACAGGATGCTCCATCCCTGGAGATGTTCAAGGCCAGGTTGGATGGGGCCTTGAGCAACCTGTTCAAGTGGGAGGTGTCCCTGCTGATGGCAGGGGGGTTGGAACTAGATGATCTTTTGAGGTCCATTCCAACCCAAACCATTCTATTCTAGGATTCCATTTGTTTGTTTCATTAGGGTTGTTCATTTAGGCTGGACAAATGTAACCACCCAGAATTTGACTTCTAGTAATAAGCAGTGAGACTGGCAAGGCCACGAGTGTTTGGGGAGGAATCTTCAGCACCGAAGGGATTGAGGTGATGGTTTGTACTCTGCTTAGAGCTGCTTCTGCTCTCTCTATTTGAGGCTGTTGCCAAGTGGGGGTGGTCATCTAAACAGGGGTGGCCTTGCTGCCAGCGTAGCTTCTGCCAAAGCTGTCGCCTGCATCTGAGGTATCAAAAAGAGCAGACTGCAAACTCAGCTCTTCCCAGGCTCCCCTGCTCTATTCCTTCCTTGAATCCTTTTCCATTCCAAGGTGGGAGCAACCTGGCTCCCAGAGCAGCAAAATCCAGTTTTCCCTCCCTGGCTAAGGCAGCTGTGAGTCAGTGTGCTCGTGAGGTTTGTCAGCGGGAGGAACTGGTCTGAGGAACCGTGACCATGACGCAGTTGGAGCACAGCCAGCTCTGTGCTGATGGTGTACCCTGGGCTTTGCTTTCTCCCTGTTTGACAGTGTCAGAGAGCAGGAGACAGAGCAGCTGCTGCTTGTGGAGGCCACTGGGATCCACAGGTAGCCCCCAAAGGCTTTTGAGATGCTGGAGTTGTGCTGCTTCTGTCGTGACCCTCAAGCCCCTCTTTGGATGAAAGCTCCATTGCTGGGATCAAGTCTTGCTGCTGGAGCTGGATTATCTCTAGGCTGCACTGGCCAGCCCCTGTGTGGTTTTTGGATATTGCTGCTGCTTCCATTTGTGCATGTTTCCTCCTGGGGAATATGATCCAGGCCCAGACCCCACTCTTGCTTCATCCAGTGAAAGCCAAGGTCTGGCAGCTCAACTCACCAGACCTGCCTGAAATGCTGGTGTAGCCTAAAGCTGTGTCCTCACAGCCATATTCACAGAGGTCCATGCCTGTAGCCTGGAAGGAAGTAAGATGTTCTGGTGCACCCACAATAGGTGGGCTGCCACCTTAAAAACGGAGTTACATACAGGACAGATGTTCTCCAAATTGAGAAAAGGTGCTCCTCAGCCCTGGAATGAGAGCATTAGCTTGTCTGTCTTCTCTAGCTGGGGGCAGCCATCGGTGGCTGAGGTGACCCCGGTCCCATTCCGTGCAGCAGAAGCAGCTTCTTTGCATTTGCTGGAGGCAAGAGGTGTGAAAGCAGAGGCTGTGCTTAAAAATGGCTGTCTTGAAACTGATAGCCCCTCACGTTCGTGTTCTGAGCCAGCTGGCTGGCTGCGCTTGAAAATGCTGCTGTCTACCAAAACCAGGAGGACTCAAAGCCCCCCCCACCCCTGGCCCCCAGCTTTGGGGCCCCTAAGGCTGAAGTTCTGCTCTGACTTTTTTTCCAGTGGGGTCTCCCGCTCTGCCTCCCCCTTCATTTCAGGTTATATTGAGCAGATCAGCTCCACCAGCTTTCCCACCGAGGAGAGCAGGCAGGGGAAGAGAGGCAGACCTCTTAGTGTGACAAAGCTGAAGGGTTTAGGAGGAAACCTTTGATTGAAGTAAGGTGCTGTGGTGGGTTAACCTTGGCTGAGCGCCAGGTACGCACCAAGCCTCTCTATCACCCCCCCTTTCCTTCCCCTCC